>PPNI02000011.1:0-21950 GCA_003707195.2 Phaffomyces antillensis
CTATTGTTTTCCCATTATCCAATCCAACCAGGTTACATGAAGCGTTTCCAGAAGATGTTATGGAATGGACCAACAATGAAGCCCTTATTGCAACAGGTTCTCCATTTCCTCCAGTTAATGGATACACCATCTCTGAAAACAATAACTGTTTCACCTTCCCTGGTATCGGTTTAGGTTCTGTTTTATCAAGAGCTACTGTCATTACAGATACTATGATCTCAGCTGCTGTTGATCAATTAGCTGCCTTATCACCAATGGATAAAGATCCAAAAGCAGGTTTATTACCACCATTAGAAGTCATTGATGATACTTCTGCTAAAGTTGCAGCTGCTGTTATTTTACAAGCTTTGAAAGAAGGACATGCTAGAATTGAGACTGAAGTTAATTCAAATGATGAATATGTCAAAGTTCCTAGAGATTTCGACGAATGTGTCGCTTGGGTTAGATCACAAATGTGGAAACCTGTTTATAGACCATATATCAAAGTTGAAGAAATCTCAGAGACACAAATCTAGAGCCCTCTGAAGCAGTTTTTTATATAGATCATTAAATTTATTATTATACGTCATAATTTTTGATGTATTATCATAATATTATAACTTAGGTAACGAGTCAAAGTTTCGGAACTAAAAGTTGAAATTAAGTTCTTATGAGTAATGGTCATCAAATATACAGTTATTCACACACAAAACATTGAAATTTTCAATTGATAAAACATTCCAACAATAAACAAAAATTTTGTTCTTTTCTAATTATAAATTTTAGAGAAAAACTTGTAAAAAAAACACGTCAAAATATAAATTCACATCACTACAAATCCAACAATTGAGTGATTGACCCGCCAGCTTCACTATTCTACACAACACGTCCCTGATATACTAAACCATGACGAGTTTGAAACCACTCACCAGACAACTCAGAAAAAACCCACTACTTTCCAAACTAGTAACTATTTTAATTATACTATTTATCATATTTCAAACATACAGATCAATTTATTCAATCTCATTCTATTATAAAAATCCTAAAATCAATAAATCAATATCTAGATCAGACTTAAGTACAAAATTATCAAAACAGTTCCCATATGATAAAAATTCAATCATTCCTCCAACCATATGGCAAACTTGGAAAACTGAATTAAATGATCCATTAACTCCAGTTAGATTGAATAGATTTTCCAATAAATGGACAGAAATATTGACTGAAGAGTCATATATCACTAATAAGAATAAATTCCAAGATGGAATGGATTTATTCCATGATCCAATCGTTAGTGGTACATCATTCCATCATCATGTCATTCCAGATTCAGTTGCTTCAGATTTAATTCATTCTTTATATTCAAGCATTCCTGAAATTTATCATGCTTATATGACACTTCCTAAATCAATACTTCGTGCTGATTTCTTTCGTTATTTGATCTTGTTTGCCAGGGGTGGGATATATTCAGACATGGACACTATCCCAATGAAACCTATACAAGATTGGATTGTTTTCAATAAAACTATTCAAGGGGAGATTAACCATGCAGGTTTAGTTGTTGGGATTGAAGCTGATCCAGATCGTGATGATTGGCAAGAATATTACGTTAATAGAGTGCAATTCTGTCAATGGAGTATGATTAGTAAAGTAGGACATCCATTGTTGAGGGAATTAATCGCTAAAATCACTGAAATTACATTGTTGAAGGAAAAGGCAGGAGATTTGAATAAATCAATTGATGGAGAAGGTGATGGTGTTATGAACTGGACAGGTCCAGGGATTTGGACAAGTATGATTTTCAAGCATTTTAATAAGTTGATTAATGAAAAGAATAAGAATGTTAAAATTATTAGTAAAACTGCTACTAATAAATATAATACTGGACTAGATATTTATAAAGATGGTGTCGACTGGAGGTTTTTCACTTTAATGGAAGAACCTGTTGTGTTTGATGATGTTTTGATTTTACCTATCACTTGTTTCAGTCCAGGTGTTGGTCATATGGGTTCCAAATCAATTAATGATCCAATGGCTTACATCTGGCATATGTTTGAAGGGACTTGGAAACCTGACAATGAAAGGCAAGTCATTAATGATGGAACTAATATAAGGAATTAGATATATATTCATAGATGGTACGTTTACTGTTTGAAAAGACCCCGTGTATTGTAATTGTGTAGTAAACAATAAATATAGAATAAAATCTATTTTTAATTTTTTGGTACTATAAAATGACACATAAAGATTTCTTCTTCTTCTTTTTTGGTTTAACATTATTACTCTCTATTTGTACTTTTGATTGATTTGATTTATTTGCTCTTGTTGTAGATGATGGTTTTCTAGTGAAATCTTGTACTATTGAAGCCTTTCTTGAAGAGGAGTTTATCTCATTATTACTATTATTATTGTTACTATTACTACCATCTAGCCCACTCTCTTCACTTGCTATAGATTCATTTCTCATTATCTGTCTAACAACATCAATGAAGGCTTCATCGACGTTACTTCTATGCATTGCACTTGTTTCATAAAAGGGCACTTTTCCCCAACTCTCACTGACTTGAATCCCATCTTGTGGAGATAGGACTCTTTGATCATCAAGATCACTTTTATTACCGACCAGAACCATTGGGACATGTCCTGAGCTATTGACATCTTTAATTCTGAGGACTTGTTCTCTTAATTCTAATAATTCCTTTAACGAATTTTCATCTGTGACACTGTAGACTAACACGAAACCTCTTCCAGATTTGATGTATAGTTCTCTCATTGCTGTGAATTGCGCAACACCCGCAGTGTCCAAGATCTCTAAATCACATGGTCTCGAGTCGATCTCGATCTGTTTTCTGTATGAATCTTCAATTGTTGGATCATAAGTGTCAATGTAAACATTCTGAACGAACTGGACAGTCAGGGACGATTTCCCAACCCCACCGGCACCCAACACAACGATCTTGTAGTCTTTTACACTGTTAGTATCGAGACTCTGGCTGTGTTACTCTTTAAGACTCACCTCTCATTCTTTCTTTATTCTGTTTCCTAATAATTATGTTTGTTTATGTCTCTAACGTTTTGTTTTTCTGTTTTTCAATTGTCGAAGTTCTATTTCGAGATCTATGTTACATAAGCAGCTCTGCCTATATTACGTAAGTTTTTCCTCCTAAAAAGCGTATATACAGTATAAGTTCATCTATTTACTATTTCTTCAAGTTTTGGGCCATGAGTCTCTTTACTAGTTTCTCGTCTGCCTTCCACTCGTCTCTGACTTGATCCCAGTTGATTTTTTTGAGGATTTGGCCGATGTTTTTTGGCTGATCCTGAGGTAAACTCTGAATGAATTCTTTCACCTTCAAATCAACGTCTGCTTCAGAGCTCACAGGCAATTCAGCCAGATATTTCTCGATGATGGAGACTTGCTCGAGCTCCTTGGTCTCCAGCTCTGGTCTGCCCAGTTTAGCGAACTCAGCTGCTGAATCTCTTCTCTGTTTCACGTTCTTAGAGAATAATTCGAAAAGCACAAACTCATTCAATTTCTCTTCTGGTGTTTCCAACTCTTTGTTCTTGATGGCTGCTAACAGAGATTTGATCGTGTCTCTGCTGACGGTATCTTTGGCTCTCATCGACAGCTTCAGGTCGGTTTTCAGGGCAGAGAGTGCCAATTGGTACGATTTTGACGACATTCTCTCTTCTTTACTCACTGATTGAAATTGGGTATTAATTAACTAATTCCATTTTTTTTTCGTTTATTCCGAACTACAATGAATTATCTCTCTATATATTCACTCAGAAGACGCTTCTTTCTCCAAGAACTCAGTCCATAGACTGACAAACCCCTCCCTTTTACCTCCTGCGATTGCACCGTGTTCTAAACCGGCTTGTTTTCTTTTATTTTCATCCCAATTCAAATAATTACTGATTAATTGTAGAACTTCAAACTTTTTAGTATCACCTCTTGGTAATGCCACAAAACTAATGAATAAATTGGACACTAACTCTTTGTCAACTTGATCTGATGATGAGGATTGTTTGATCAGTTGTAACGCCTTGGTTAAATGCTCATTTAATATGACTGATTCATGTCTTGATTTACCTAATTGTAATTGCTTTTGTTTCAATTCCTCTTCCAATTTGGGAATCATTTCAACTTTCAATTTCAATTCATTTAACTGATTTTTCAAATTGATAAGGTCTTCATCTTTTGAAGAAATTATTGAATTTAATTCAGTTATTTCAATTGATGTCTTTTCTTCATTTATTCTAAATTCATTAATTTTAGAGTTTAATTCATTTATATCATTTGACAATTTCAGTTTATCACTGTTTAACTCTTCTTCCAATTCTTTCTCTTGATTCAATATCTCTTGTAAATTTGTAATTTCTTCATTTAAGGATCCATTGACTAGCATATCATTTTCTAGTTTGATCTCATATTCTTCGTTTTTTTCCTTTAGTTTCTTTATTTCTAATTCTAATCTATTGATGTTTGCTCCATTATCTTTCTTTAATGATTCTATCTCCTTGGAAATTGATTCATTCTGATTTTTAATCTCACGTATTTCATTTTGTAAAGAATCACATTCTAAATTAATATCATTTGATTCTTTTAATAAAGTCTCGTTGTTTTGAATCAATTCCTCTTTTTCTTTATTTAAACGTTCCGCCTTCTGTTTTAATGCAATGTTTTGTGTTTCGTATTCTGCTAAAGTCTCTCTCAATGCTGATAATTCAAGCTTATTTTCTTTCATTTCTGAAAATAATGATTTCATTGATCCAATTCTTTCTAATAATGATTCATACTTAGATTCGATTTCTTCTCTAGCTGATTCAGATTCTAACAACTGGGACTTTAAAGTAGTGATTAACGTGTCATCTTTAGGTTCTTCTGTGACCTCATTGACTTCCTCCTTCACTGCTTCTTTGGGCTCTTCCACTTTCACATCACCGACTTCTTCATCCTTTTTATCTTCTTCAGCTTCACCAGCAACGTCTCCATTATTCTGTTCAGCCTTCTCCTCCACCTTCTTCACTGGCATTGATTTCTTCTTGTTGTTCTTCTTCGCCATGATTGTAGTCTGTGTAAATCCCAATTAATCGATTTTAGAACTTCGATCGAGCTCAAATATGATTAATTATATTCGAAAAAAAAAAACTTACGCGTTACTTCCACTGATTAAAAGAAGTCAATTCACCTCAAATCACAATGGTGGACATCAAGGACTTCTTCAAAACAGGCGCATCAGCCACTAAAAGGAAGAAACAGCCAGCGAAGACAATCATAATTGATGACGAATCAGAAGATGAAACAGTTAACAATAACGTCCCATCAAAGAAACAAAAAATTGATGATAAACCCAATACCGTTAATAAACCAGTCGTTGTTAAACCAAAGAAGAAGGCGGATGATGATTTCATAATTGATGAGAATGATTTCGATGATGATGATGATGATTTTATTATACTGGATAATGAATCAAAAAAGAAAGAAGAATCACCAATCAAAACCCCAGAACCAACTCCATCACCTGTTAAAAAACCATCAAAGAAACCAACAACGTCCCTTAAATCTAAATCAAAACCTTTAACTCACTCCAATTCCAATGATGATGATGTTCATTCATTATTATCAAAAATCCCAGATGCTGAATTACCAGAATCTACAAATGATGGACAAACGTTCAATTATCATGCCTTCAAGGCTAAACAAGCCACTGAACCAACAAGTGGTGACATTACCGACATCACTATACCTGAAGGTAAACCTAATTGTCTAACAGGTCTAACTATTGTTTTCACTGGTGTTTTACCACATCTTTCAAGAGAAGTATCTGAACAATTAGCTAAACAATATGGTGCAAAAGTTACAAAATCAATAAGTTCTAAAACTTCAATTGTTGTTCTTGGTGATGATGCAGGTCCTTCTAAAGTTAAAAAGATTAAACAGTTTAAAATCAAAGCTATCACAGAAGAAGGGTTTTTAACCTTGATTGGTGGAATGCCAGCAGAAGGTGGTGATGGAGAATTAGCAGTTAAGGAGAAATTAAAAAGAGAAAAAGAAGAAAAAGAAGCAATGGATCAAGCTATTAAATTACAAGAAGAACAAGAATCATTGGAACAAAAGCAAAGAGAATTAAAATTAAAACAATTAAAAGACTCTTCACAATCTGTTAAAAACGTTAAAATATTATCAGATAAAGATAAATTATGGACTGTTAAATACGCACCTACTAAATTAGAACAAATTTGTGGTAATAAAGCAAGTGTCTTGAAATTGAAAACTTGGTTAGAAACATGGCAACATAAATTTGGTAATAATGCCCCAAAAAAGGGTGACACTGAATTAAGAGCAGTTTTGATCCATGGACCACCAGGTATCGGTAAGACAACAGCAGCACATTTAGTCGCTAAGGAACTTGGTTTTGATGTCATCGAAAAAAACGCTTCTGATATTAGATCGAAAAAATTGTTATCAACTACAATTAAAAATATATTAGATAACACTTCAATCACTGGGTTTTATAAAAACGATAAAACTTCTTCTAAATCAGTAATTATCATGGATGAAGTGGATGGGATGTCAGCGGGTGATCGTGGTGGGGTTGGTGAATTGGCAAGTTATTGTCGTAAGACTCAAACTCCATTAATTTTGATTTGTAATGATAAATCATTACCTAAAATGAGGCCATTTGATAGAGTCACCATTGATTTACCATTCAGAAGACCAAGTGCAAAAGAGATGAAATCAAGATTAATGACGATTGCGTTAAGGGAAAAAATCAAATTAGATCCAAATATCATTGATCAATTAGTTTCTGCAACATCTAATGATATCAGACAAATCATTAATTTATTATCAACTGTCTCAAAGACTTCAAATTCAATAGATTCTTCAAATTCAACACAGATTTCAAAAGAATGGCAAAAAAATTCAACTTTGAAAATCTTTGATATTATTCCTTTATTATTCAGTTCAAGATCTCATTCAGTTCATACCCCATTATATAAATTATTTGAATATTATTTCGATGATTTTGCATTTGTTCCTCCAATGATCCAAGAAAATTATTTATCAACCCAACCAAATCCAAATAATCCAATGACTAAAAAATACGCGGGTTCTACTCATTTAAAGATGTGTGCTAATGCAGCTGATTCAATTTCTTTTGGTGATATAGTAGATGGTAAAATCCACAGTTCTGAACAAGCGTGGAGTCTGATGCCTTTTCATGCTCTAACTTCAAGTATTATCCCATCAAGTTACGTTGCAGGTTCATTACGTTCGAGAACTAATTTTGCTGGTTGGTTTGGACAAAATTCTAAAATGGGTAAATATTATAGAATTTTAAGAGAAGTGGAATATAGAATGAGATTGAAAACTGGTGGCTCAAATGATGGAGAATTAAGATTGTTTTATGTTCCTATATTGATTGAAAAATTATTGAAACCATTATTGAATTCAAATGATGAAGATGAAGCAATTCAAGAAATCATATCAACTTTAGATTATTATTATTTAACTAAAACAGATTGGGATTTAATCATGGAATTTAGCGTTGGTAATTCAAAGGCAGTTGATAAATTGAAAAAAATCCCAACTAAAATAAAAACAAAATTCACAAGAACTTATAATAAAGGTAATCATCCAACCGCAATCATAAAGCCTGCAACATCAACTGGAGTTGGTTCAGGGAAAGTTAAGAAGGATAAACCTGATTTGGAGGACGCTATTGAAGATGATGAAGAACCTGAAGATGAAGAGGAAGATGATTGATTTAAATGTTGACGGTTTTTATACTTCAAGACGTTTGGAAGGAAACTCTATTTATAATAAAAGTTTTACATAATGAAGACTCGTCGCAATAATTCTTTGACTAATTGTGTCAATCAAAATGTAGCTATATTTCTTCTAGTAAGGTCTCACGTTAGTCTTATTATCCGTTTGTTCACAATAAAAAAACATTATTATATGAAAATTATTTCATGCTTTCCAAATTCCCACCTTGTGTCTTGTAAATATATATGAAAGCCTTTATCTCTTTTAGGAGGCGGCCTCATCATGAATATACTACGTAGTTAATGTAGCTGTCAATTGATTAGATTTATGACTTATGATACGAACATTTTTGAAAAAACTGGCGAAAAAAAGAGCTAAATAAACTCAAACTTACATATAATTCCATATAATGGCAAGTATACATTTAAATTGCCCATGAATAGCATTATATTACGTTTTAATTCTCTTTCTGAAAGATCTTGCATTGGGCTTTGACTTGATTACTGGTTTCTTGAGTTCCTCACTCAATATTTTCTTGAACGTCATTAAATAACTCCTAGGATAAAATTTGAGACTTTCCATACTTATGACAGCTAGATTGATGGACTAGAGAGCATCATCATAATGTTAAATCTAAGCTTGAAATAGTTCATTTTTTGGCGTTTTTCCTGACAGAATTGTCTCTAGATCGCGAGAAAAACGAAAAATAAAAAGTAGATTTTGGCGTATGTGTCACTTTAAAAATTGAAAAAGATTTCCTATAACACTTTATTTAAGTAAGGACTATATATAAATCTTGCTTTAAATAGTATTTAGTATATGATTCATTCAAGCGTCGGTTTTTCGATTTTTGGTCCGATTTTATGATCTTTTTCTTTTTTTTTCAGTTTTTTCAAAAATCGAAATAAAAACATATTCAAATTCTTATAGAACTTCGAAAAAGTGATATAATTGATTATTAGTTGTCAGGTAATTAGTATAATATCACTGGAACTGTCAAATATACTACTACTATCTATACTATGATATATTAGATTCGTAGCTATTTTTTTTAATGCCTTCAGTTTAACATTTTTTGTTTTTAAAAAGATTGATATTTTTTCTAAGATTTCTATAAAAGCTGGCCCTTAGAACAGAAATAACTCAAAAATTAAAAGACTTGTGACCAAATGAAATTTATTCATTTTCAAGTTTTTGCGTCTTATTCTTAATGATTCTTCATGACTTCCATATTTAGAATACACAATTACTCCAATTATGGCAGTGAGCTAGGATGTGCAATTAATACGCTACTTAAGCCCTTACATTCTTAACTCAGTCGCTGTAAACAGTGGAGTCAGATTTCAAAACTAATGATTCTGATACTTGACTGCTGAATCTTATGACAAAGTGCCCCATTTATCAGTAATTGTTCATACAGCAGAATTTCTGGATTTATTTGGATTTACTAATATAATGTGAGAAAGACAGAACTCACTTTGTTGAAAACCAAATATCTGGAAATAAAGGTAGAAAAGATAGTCTCAAACAACCTGATAAACTGGAAAAGCCGAATATATCTTAAAGAATAGGTATGAAGATAATAAACGGTTAAATTTCAGGTTTGCTCATTGATTAGTTATCCATCAAAGAGTTACATACATCTACTCATTAAAAAATCATTATCTCACACATGTAGATATTCCTCAACTTAAGTTACGTCGTGATTAACTTTCATAAATAAGATAGGTACTTAAGTGGAGCCTCTTCATATGTTAAGCAAAAGTGTGATTTGAGCGTTGACCGTGATACAGCTATGAAAAAGGTGTCAAAAAAAGAAAACCCAAATAAAGTTTACACTCATCACATAAACACCCAAAATTCTAAAAATTTTTCACATTTAAAATAACAATGATCCCAACTCTCTCTTCTTTTCTTTTTCGTAGCTTGATAACTACTAATCTATCAACTTACCACCGCGAGAATCATCTTATGGTTTTACTCATTCGTTAACAACAAGTTCAAAAAATAACATTTGATTTCTTTACCATGATAGACAGATTACCAACTGAGATATTAAACAGTGAAATAGTGAGATTTGTCGATAAAGACGACGCGTTCAATTTGATGTTAACATGTCGAGCTGTTCATAATGCTACATCACATTCTTTTGATAAGAAGTTCAAACATCTTAAAAGATTGAATACTTTGATCAATTTAGATAACCCAGTTTTTTTTGATCATAACAAGTTAGCATATAAACATAATTCAAGTTGGATGTTAAGAAAAAGACATGATTGTGATACCAGAAATTATTACGATTCAATTGGAAGATTCAGTGTTGATCATAAAAGAGAAAAGATTTTCAAAAGTGCAAAATTATAATAGAATTTTAATAGAATCAGTTAATGATCAATGACAATTCAAATCGAAATTTTTGTAAATAGTGAATCGCCTTTTCGAAAAGAGCTATTGATTGACTACATGTATAATAACAACATATAAATAGACATTATCATTCAATAAATAAATAAAAAGTATAAATATGAACATTTCAGATAAGAATCCAAACTTATTCTTAAATAAAGACTTTGTTAAAAGAGTCTGATTAAACCAGTAGAAAAATATAATAAAAAGGGATTGTGATAACAATAAAAAGAGTTGTAATGATCTAAAACACACACAATTATATCACATATAAAACAAATAGTAATGACAATAAAAATAATAATTCAATAATAAAAAAAAATATGTCCACAGTGAATGTCAAATTCTTTTTTTTTGACAAGTTTCTCTATCTATAAAACTAACCTGAAATTCAAAAACAAAAAATCCACTCTAATTTCTTCAACAAAGATCACACTGACATTAATTAGAATGTCTGAAACAACATCTACTACCATATCTACAAGTACCTGTTTTGGCCCAGTTAACACATTGTTTAGACCTCCACTTTGAACCTCTATCAACGTGTTTAAGTTCCTCATCACCATGAGCAAATTGGCATTTGGATCCATATGGACAATTACCTGTTCTTTGGAAAGTAGAACATAATTCGGTCTTATATAATTCAGTGTTGAGAGCCTGTTCTTCTGAATTTGAGGAATGAGTATCTTTTGGATTCGATTGTTGATTAACATTATCTGGATTGTTATGAATAATCAACTGTTCATGAGCTGGATCTAATCTTGTCAAATTTTCTTGAGTTAAAGGTTGTTGATCATGCTTTTTGGACATTAACAATTGATTAGCAGTTTCGATTTGTTGCTGCTGTTGCTGTAATTGTAATTGTAACTGTTGCAGCTGTTGAGAAACAACGTGAGCTTGTTGTTGTAAAAAGAATGGATTCTGTAGCCATTGTTGCTGTTGTTGTAACTGATCTAGATATTGTTGCTGCTGATAATTTTGTAACACAGTATGAGTATTAGATGGTAATTGAACAGGATTAGAATTAAAATTATTGTAAATATTGTAATTTGGGATAGGGGGAGTTGTTGATGAAACTGGAGTAGTTGCAGCAGTATAGCTATTACCATGATTTACACGAGATTCAAAAATTGAGTTGATTTCATGTGGATCATTAGACCCCCAATTTTGTTGACTAATATCAGTTTGAGAAGCTGATAATTGATTTTGTAAAAATTGTGATTCTGATACAGAATTAGTAGCAGTTTTTCTGATATCACCCCAAAGATTAGTTGGTAACAGTTTTGATTGATCTAATTCTCCATAATTAGTAGATTCACTGTGTTGAGATGACACAGTAGCCGTGTTGTACATGTTTCCAGATTGACTGATAGAATCTGAGGATGAGGATGAGATTGAACCTGTTTTATATTTCACTTGAGGTTCTGGTTGTTTACCTAGATAGTCAAATGAGGTGTTGAAAGTAGCAACTTGTTGTGGTTCTGTGTGAGCGTTGCTAGTGAAGTTATATTCCCAAGACATTGATATGAAATTAACAGATAGTTAACGTTGTGCTGGTTTTATTGATATTCTGAGAGCACTCACAAATACAAATGAACGCAACTGTTTCAGTTTTTATTAAATGAAGTGACAATAAAATGAGTTTATAATGACGATTTGAATATATGTATCTTGAAAGCTATTGATGATACAATCTTTCAAAAGTTGGTTTTTAGCTGAAATTTTTAATCTTCAAGATATGGGTATTAATTACACAAAATCAAGAACTCAAACACACAAAAATACGGTTAATGATGAGTTAAGCGTTTGCAGAATTTCTCCTTCAGTAGTCAGTCAGTTAAATAGATGAAAAAGTCCCTTGTAAGTAGTTTTGGGTGATCTGAAAGATAAAGAAAGAGGTTCACTTGATTTACTTAAATAATTTATAAAACAAGGTGGATTTTTTGAAAGTTTTTTAATTTTCGCCATTACAATTCGTTTGTCCAAATTATTTGAATTTGTCCAGTGTTGAACCTCTTCTCGTTTCTTTTTTTTTTCTTTCTCGAATCCGCCTTTTGAAATGCGGAACAGAATTTGATTGAGGTAACATATTTGAGCTAACTATAAGATAGAGCTTCATAAATTACCAGTAGCTGTGTAAATGGCCAACCACTGTGTATAAAAATATAGACCGTTTGATAGATAGAGTGTTCTAATGTCCTTTGTGGGATTGTAAATCTCGAAACCATCCCGAAATCGCAGTTCCTAGAGTTTTTCCTATGGTACACCCACGTCTATCTAGCTTATAGTAAATATGACACCCATAATTACAACTTGCTCAATTCCAACACCAATATTACTGGCTACGTTACTGTCAATCATGATTAATTATAACTCTCGTATAAATAGTTGGGTGAAAATGTGGAGCTTCGAAACCTCTCATATAGATCATTGTTTTAAGACAAATCAAATCGAATGTTAGAATAAGATTCATCTGGCTTGCACTTTAACATCCTGGGAAAGAGCTAGTATAACAATCGCTAAATTAAATACATGATCAGAATGTCAGGGTACAGTTGATGCATCAAATTGTTACGGTCATTGTAAATAGTACTGCTAAGTGTTGAATATATTCTAATTTCAAATTTCGGTAGCATCTGGTGGTGACTCGTAGTTTTCTGATATCAGATGGTACTACTGCGCCCTAGAGACCAGTAAAGTATAAAAACGTTTAAAATTAAACACCCCAAAATTTTAGTTGTATTAATGTGTATATATAATATACTAGTTGGTTGACATGTTTGTTGGTTTTAATGTTGAAGCCTGAGATTGCTTATAAGTTTTTGGTTTTAAAAATGTGTCACTTTTTCTTCAGTTGAATCAATTTTTATCCAAAACTGAACAGTGAATCAAAAAGATCGAAGGACCAAACACTCTAACAAGAAACTACCTTGATGAACACCAAAACACATATATGACCTAGTTCATATCAACCCTCTTTGAATCTTCAACGCTTGTCATAGTATGCTTCTTCAAGTTGTATTAGAGTAACAGGTTACAGTTAAACGTTGGAAGCTAGATTTAAACTATGATTTTAACTTTTAATTTGCTACAGCGGCGCTAATTTAAGAGTCCCGAATCTCGGTGTTACAAGTATAAAACCAGAGAGGGGCAAGTTATGTAAATATAAAATGATATTCTAACACACAAGAGCATATCAATATAACATGTTCACTTAATCTGGATTGAACACACATGTTCTTATCTTCTTCATTTTGTTCCTGAGATTTCTCCATATTAAAAGGATAGGGCTAAAAAAATCTCAAAAGCAGCAGGAGCGTGGACCCATGCTCCCATAACATTTAATATGGCGAAGAAGTTCCAAGCTCCGACTAATTATAAATTTGTCCGAATTTTTTTTAGTAATTTGGACAAATGGGTTTTTTAAATTTCCAGCTAAAATTCGACAAAAAAACGTCACAAAATTTAGGTGGAAAGAAGTTAGGTAGGGAAACTCTTCAAAAGTTGAAGGAGAATCATAAGGGGATTGCAATGAGCAATATTAAAATTCAAATGTCACTTAATTTGTGAGGTTGGAGATTAGAACTTAGGGTACAAATTGGATAGACACATAAAAAAAGAAGGTGTAAGTGTATGAAACTTGAACATTCGATTGTTTCTAAAATTGTTATGGTATTCACAGCCAACGCCTTTGATACGGATTGTGTCAAGTTCAGTTTTTTTTTCTCGAGATATAAGTATGAATTCAAATTCAATATGAAGTACAATGACTTGATTAAACTCATTCGCCCATATGAATGCTCATCGCTTAAGGAGTCCGCTCATAATTGTGATCATGTGGCTGATTGAGAACATTTAGTTAGACTTTAATATAATACTACGCGCCTTTGTGTCGAAACATACAGATAACTCAAAATTTAAATAATCGGTATGCTAAAGTCCTTGAACACATTCCCTTAACTTATCAAACCGCTTGAAAGGTAAACAAACATGCAATCAATGTTAAAAAAAGAAATTAGTATTTTTTTACTTTTTTCTCCTCTTTTGATAAAATAATTATTTCGGATAAATAAAGTTTGACACATAAATTGTTGGAGAACGAATTTGTGTTACATCAAGTATTGACTTTTTCAAAAATCAATTTATTTGTTGATCTTTGTATATTTCATCCATTTTAGAAACATGGAAATTAACTTGCTATAATTCCGAATGCTTCATAGGAAATTAAAGCTTGAAAGTGATATCATCATCTTTTGGGTGTTGGTTATATCAATCAACTACACTTTGAGAATTCTTGATCTGACATCTATATTCAAAAGACCACTAAATCTGAAATGAAAATCTACAAAGATCTAAGTTGAAAATCATTATTATTTTTATATACGGTTCTAATTACCAAAGACAGTTTTGAATGATTGTTCAAAGTCAGAAATGATATCATCAATGTATTCAGTACCTACACTGACTCTGATTAAATCTTCAGTGACACCACTTGCTAATTTTTCAGCTTCATCTAATTGTTGATGGGTGGTATAATATGGAGCAATAACTAAGGTTTTTGAATCACCAACATTAGCTAAGTTAGAAGCAATTTTCAAGCTGTCAACAACTTGTGGGCCTGATGCTTTGAATGGATCAGTTGGTTTTTCAGCTAATGGTTTAACACCAAATGATAAAACACCACCAAACCCGTTAGTTAAGTATTTCTTAGCATTTTCATGATATTCATGACTTTCTAAACCTGGATATGAAACCCAGGAAACATATGGGGAGGAATCTAAGTATCTAGCTAGTTTCAGTGCATTTTGACCTTGTCTTTCAACTCTTAGTGATAAAGTTTCTAAACCTTGCAATAATAAGAAAGAGCCAAATGGATTTAATGTTGGACCAAAATCTCTCAAAATCTCAATTCGAGCATGTCCAATGAATGCTAAATTACCTAAAGCTTCATTTAATACTAAGCCATGATAACCTTCAGATGGTTCAGAAAATTGTGGGAATTTTTCTGGATAGTCTTTCCATGGGAATCTACCAGAATCAACAACAACACCAGCAACAGTAGTACCATGACCACCGATCCATTTAGTAGCAGAGTGTACAACGATATCGGCACCGTGATCTAATGGTTTGATAAAGTAACCACCTGCACCAAAAGTGTTATCAACAACAACTGGGACACCATGTTTATGAGCAATTTCAACAATTTTTTCGAAATCTGGAATGTTATATTTTGGATTACCAATTGATTCTAGGAAAATGGCTTTAGTATTATTATCAATACGTTGTTCAAAATCTTCTGGGTCATCACCTTGAACGAATCTGGTCTCAATTCCTAATCTTTTGAAAGCAACTTTGAATTGATTATAAGTACCACCATATAAGAAAGAAGTTGAAATAATGTTATCGCCAGCATGAGCTAAAGCGGCAATTGCAATGAATTGCGCAGCTTGACCTGATGAGGTAGCTACGGCAGCAACACCGTTTTCTAAAGCAGCAATTCTCTTTTCGAAGACATCAGTGGTTGGATTCATTATTCTAGAGTAAATGAAACCATCTTCTTCTAGACCAAATAGTTTAGCGCCATGTTCTGAATTTTTGAAAACGTATGAAGTGGTTGCATAGATTGGAGGAGCTCTTGCATTGATTTGACCATCAACTGCTTGACCAGCGTGTAGTTGTAAAGTATCAAAATGTAAAGGAGCCATAATGGTAACGAATTATAACGAATCTATAATAAATTCAGAATTTAGATAGTTTTTGAAAAGAGCTAGAAAGATTTGAGGATATACGTCCATCTTTATACTTGAATCATTAGAGGAAATTTCTTTGTATTAGCTGGGATGTGGGTATAAAACTATATTATGTACTCATCTCACGTGAATCTCAGAAATTATTCATCCGATCCGATTTTTTGTAAGACAGTTTTTATCGGGTCGGTTCACAAAAGATGGGGAAGTTGATATTTTGAAAAAATTGGAATTTGATGGTTTTCTGTTTTTTGATAAGATCTCTGAGTTTGTATTGATCGAAAATTGATTTTGGTCACTTAATTGTTGATTGGACTTGGGAGTCCGGGATTGGATTCCGTGAGATAAAAGAAATGTGAGTATGATTTTGATATAGTAATACTAAATCGGTATAGCATTGAGCTAATTGGTTAGGTGAGGCCATATCATACTTCATTAGTATACACCTAATGTTTTAAAATTACTGATATCTGAAACTGCCAGGTTCCAGTATCGATGCTGAAGGGTTTAATTCTATAGAGTGTTTAAGTGGTGGTGCAAACCCTTTATTTCGAAGTTTTTTTTTTTTTTTTTTTCTCTAAAATAATTTATATTTAGTATCTCTATATACAACTATAAACCTCTCTTTTAGGACCGCTTTATGTCACTTATGACAGTAAGGCAGGGTAACGCATGTTTCTGGAGATCTATCAGCTCAAATCAGCTATCAAATCACCTATAACATACAAGCCAGTTGTGTTAACGCATAGTACTTTAATCATGATTAGAATTCTCCGCAAATCGCAACTTAATAAAACATTACAAAGTCTTCATAAACTTCATACATTCATAACTCTCATTATAATAATCAACCAATATGTCTTTCAGTTTCTCTTTTGATAATTAATTCTTTACTCAGCAATAATCTTAGATTATCACTAATTGGACTAATTTGATCATTTTTATTATCTTTATCTATTATTTCCACCATTTTTCTGAATTTTAAAAACATTAATTCTGCCCTTGTTAATAAATCTTCTAAATCAAAAGTCATTGAAAGATCGTTGATATATTTTAACACTTCATCAAATTGTCTTAAATGATTGATGATTATCTTTTCATGTTTTTGCAAGATTGCTAATGCTACGAATAAATGGAATTGTGATGAATAGTAATCTGCCCATAAGATTTCCCATAATTTGAAAACATCCTTGATTGGGAATTCCCTTTTAAACCAAACTAGTAACATTCTAAAAAAAAAGAATAAATTACTTGAATCACATTTCTCTAAATGAATGTATAGATCAGGTAATAGAAATTGAGTCAGTTCGTTCAATGTATTCATTTGATCTTTCATGCCTGATTGATCATGTAAGAAATTCCTTTCCATTCTATTCATAAAATTAACAAATGACCAAAATATTAAGCTTGTTGATTTAAATTGTAATTCTAGATATAATGGCGATAATAAATCATTCATACCTTGAACATAACCTAAAAATCTATTATACTCATTGAAAGTGATTAAAATTTCCCTCATTCTTACTAAATTAGGATTCTTGACTTCCAATGCATCATTTGTACCGTCATCCTCTAGTTCATCAGGGCCTCTTTGGAATTCAGGTAATGTTCTATCTGTGCGTTGAATATCTTTTTCAATTCTAAATTTTTGATCTTTGAAATATTCATCATTTTCTTGAAAATACTTGTCATTGAACCATTTTGATTTATATTCGTCATAGCTCATATCTAAAACTTTAGTCAACTCTTCACGCTCTTGAATTGATGAGTCCCATGGGAATACGTTTAATAAAAACAACCAAACTTCATTTCTGATTAAATCGTTAACACCACCATGAAAAATTCTATTTTTAACCTCATTCACCGTTATATTCAATCTTCCCGATGAATCAAACATGGCTTTCCATTCCTTTGGTGTTAATTCTCTGGAACGTTCATGAGCTTGTAATACTTCTTCAGGCAATAATTTATCAAAATTTAAACCTAATTCCTTTTGTAGTAGATCTCTTGAATTTTGATCTAGTATGATTCTGAAACGATTTTTGAAAGCTTCTTCCTGAACACCCATTGCCCATTTAGCTAGATAGACTCTTGCTGTATCAAATTCTTCATTAATTTTAGTAACTTCAGGGTTTGATAAGAATGGGATAACGTTTTGATCAATGTTCACATCATCTAATCTCTTCTTTGTAAAAGTGGTAAATTTAGCTAAAGTTTCCAATACAGACCATTTGGCATCATTCAAAAATTTACCGAAATCAGGTTTTTTGTAATTATGTGATGAATCAACTATATTAGTTGGACTAAAATTATTCATATCTTCCAAAGTTGGATTAATCAAAAAAATAGATCTTTCTAATGATGATTTCTCTAAATCAGCAAATCTTTTGAATGCGTTAAGAAATTGCAAACCACCCCAAAACAATTCATTTTCATCATTAAAAATTTCAAATTGTTTCTTTTTAGCATTCAACTCTTCAACTGTACTTGGACATTCATCGTCATGGAAGAACAACACAGGTAATTTATCCAAAGAGCTCTTAGTGTTGATGATTATCGAACCATACCACCAACCTAAGGAAGGTGGTCTTATTTGAAATGAGAATAACTCATTCAGTGTAACGGCAAAGCTAAATGATCCATATCTTGATGGTTTTTTAACATAATGTTTTTTAGAGGTATCACCACTCAACAGATCAATTTTTTTCAATGTTTCTATTTGATCATTATCGAGATTTGATTCAGCACACCAACCAAATATAATATCCTTATCTGTTTGAATTGGGGTTTCTTTCAATAAATAGATAAATCCAGGAATGTTATCCTTTGAAACTTTAGTTGGATGGACATAAACTTTCGATTTGACATAAAGTAACTCTGACTTGCCACTTGGATACGACATGACTTTACTAAGATTTCTTCTTGAGTCGAATTAATGGTCTTTTTTTAATGCGCCACTTAAGATAAACTTAGTCGATTGAATTTTTTTTTTGAATTTTGACACTAAAATTAGCCTTTACGAAAATGACAGAGACAAGTTACACAAAAAATAAATTAGAACTATCTTTTCAATAATCAGTACAAATATGCAAATATACGAGAGTTCATTTCGTGACTGTGTCTGTTTGAGTTAATGATATCAATTCTTTATCAATGTTTGTCTCATCATTTTTTTTACTGTGAAATTCTGTGTCAATTTCACCATTTAGCTCGTTTTTATTGGAATTCTGGTGAGTTATTTGTTGTTGTGCAACTGCAATGATCTGAGCAGCCGCATCTTGAACTTTGAGTTGTTCCTCTATGAGTTTACTTTCATCTCTAACATCCTTAGATTGTTCTTGTCGTGTCATTTGTTGCTGAGTTGCCATATAATAGGGGTATCTTGAGTATGGATAAGGTAAAGAAATGGAGTTTGATTGATCGAAATTGTATTGTGAGTTAGCATATGATTGTAAGTTCTGTAATTGTGTTGCTGATTGTGGTTGATTAGTTAACGATTGAATTCCTTTGTTTTGTAATTGAGTCAATTGATCAACGAAGGTTAACTCAAATGATTTTGTATTTGAAGAATCTTGATGTTGAATATTGACTTGTGGATCAGTAGAGAGTCTTTGATCGATTAAACCATTTTTACCCTTTTTCCATTCATATGGTTTATGTGCTTTATGACTGTAAAATATTGAAATCATGCCATCTTGTAATGTATAAGTTAATGTCAATTTTGATGAGCAGTCTTCGGTTTTCATTCTATTTGGGATGCTTCTATTTTCATTGGCTCTTGATTTACGTTTTTGTGATTTATCTTGAGAGCAAATAAACATGAATGATATCTTTTGTGATAATCTACCACCTTTATGATAATCCCTAATTGCAAATCTATAACCAGTCATATCCATTATTGGATTGATATAATATTCCAATAATTGTTTAGATATCTGCTGGTAAGTTTCAATATCTATGTTTAGGTTGATATCGTTTCTCTTGAAGGTAGTCCGATCTGTTACTCCTGTATACCTCAATTCGGTAATATCATGGGTATCATTAGTTTTAACAATTTCCATAAACTGAGACAGATCTGTCATAGTGCCAGGGAGGATGCTGCTTTGGGAGTTAGTAGAAGCATTATAATTATAATAATGAGACAACCAATTCAACTCACGAGTTAGCCAAACTTTTATCAACTTTTCTCTTATTTCTACACTTTATGCAAGTTTTGAACTTTTGCAGATCTTCGTCGTTTTCAGTGAGACGTTTGACACGACATCTGGTACACTTCTTGACTTGATGATACTCTTGATTGAGTGATTGAATAGTGGAAGAAATTTGAATATTTTGCATTTTTTTCAGTGTCTAAAAACGTCCCCCAAATTGTTTGATGGAGATTTCAGTCATTTTTTGCTGGTTAAAAAAATAAAAATGAGAGAAAGACGTCCGGATTAAGAAAGGTTGCAGAGCCCTTGGAGTTGATTAAGAAAAACCACATATTATTTCATTCAAATTCATCGAGTAAAATTTACTTCAAGTTTCAAGCAGTGGAAGATGAGTTATTCAGCCAGAAACAACGCTCGCTCTTCAAGAAACAGAAACAGAAACCAGCCGAATTACAACGAAGAAATTGAAGACCAGTTTGAATCTGAGCAAGAAGAAGAAGATTTGGAAGATTTGGAAGAAGATCCAAACACATATTCAGAACAAACGCCATTTGACTCAAACGAAGAAGAAGAGGAAGAGGAAGAAAATGAAGATGATGAAGAAGTAGAAGAATTTGAAGAGGAACAACCACAACCCAAACCAAAACATCAACTGAAAGTTAAGCTAACGCTTTCGAAACCCTCACCTTTATCACAGACACTTACACCAATTAAAGATAAACCGAAAACAAGCAAAAAACGCTCAACTGGTAAAGCTTCAGCAAAGAAAGCAAAAGAAGCAAAAGAAGCGGAGTATGATGAATATGACAATTATGATGAATATGAAGATGAATACAATTCAGCAGATGATGTGATACCAACACCTGCACTTGATGATGAAGGGTTATCAGAAGATGAAGAAAGATACGCACCAGATGTCTCCAAGATGACTGAAAGACAAAGAGCAAAGTTGTTGGATGATAGTGCTGACGCAGAGAGCGACTCTAAATTGATCTCATTGGGTGACAGAACATACAATAAGAGAGTGTTAACGGCAGAGGAAACACAATTGAAAAAAGCAGAGATTGCGCGTAAAAGAAAAAACTTATTGGAAAAGAAGCTAGATGAGGAGAAACAAGACACAATCGACAGATTACTGAAAAGAAGAGCAGTTAAGACTGGGACTAGAAAGAAGATTGATGATGGAGATGAGCTCGGAACTCACAGAGAAAGGCCTAGAAGACCACAATTGGAGCATCCAGCACTTCTCAGATGGGTCTCGACTAAAGACTCACAAAGGTTGAGAGTCCCAGAATCTCTACTGAACTAAAATGAAATATTGCTAAATCTGTTTCTAAAATCTGTAAAATATCGAGGAAAAAAAAAATCAAAGCAACAGAAATTGTCGCGAAACCCAAAAAAATAGTATCAAATTTGACAGAATTTACACTTCAAGGTAGAAGTATCAACAGATTTGCAACGCCAAAGCGACGAGCAAATCCACCACAGGTCCTCAGCAGCTGCACTATCACAAACAAACAGCTCTAAACCACGAGTTCGGTTTCTGTTCCCCCTACTTTCATCACTTTCATTAGCCTGCTAATCCCTGTCAAACTGTCGACAGTCCTAAACATCTATAGAAGATACTTCACTCGCTTCAACTGACAAGCTGCTATCTAGTCATCACATCAATCTGTCACGAGTTGTACTGATCTGTTTTTTTACCAACTACATACTTTCAATACTTTTCAACTGAAATCTGAGTTCTTGCTTCACCACATCTTTAACTACACAATTCTACCCAATCCATGCAAAACAACGGACTGAACGGAATCCACAACACAGACGAGTTTCTCATTGCTGAAGATTTTACTCAGGCGCTTCACCGACAACCTCAATTTAGTCCACAAA
>PPNI02000011.1:22050-85921 GCA_003707195.2 Phaffomyces antillensis
CAAGCACAAGCACAAGCACAAGCACAAGCACAAGCACAAGCAAGAGCACATAGCCAAGGTCAAACATTGATGCAACAACAGTCCATACCAGTGGTTAATAAGCCTCAGATACAACAATTTATGCCTAATGGATCTCAACAAAATACTCCTCTCCATAATCAAGCTTTACTACAACAGCAACAGCAGCAGCAACAGCAGCAGGTACAACATTTACAACAACCTTTAGGTCCAAATAATTTCCACCCTAGTCAACAAGGCTCACCTGTTCAATATCAAACTCAACCATATTCCCAGAATATGCCAATCGCTCAACCTCATCAACCACAACCTCAAAGAGCACAACACCAACAAATTCATCAAACGAACTCTCAACCACCACCACAGAAACCAAGACAGAACCAATCTAAAGCGTCTCAACAAGAAAGAAGAGCATCTGTTGCAACACCTCAGAGTCAATCCCAAGTTCCTTCCAAACAGTTGAATCTACAACATCAATCACAACCAAAAACTCAAGCTGAAAACTCTCCAGATAAGGCAAGAACTCCACAAGCTCCAACTCCGATAATGAATGGCAAATCAAGTCAACCAGCATCAAATCCCCAATCACAAGGTCCTGTCCAACCATCAAGTGCTAAACAAGATAGATTCCCATTAAGATCTAGTGCTTCTAGTGCTGGAACAAATAAGGCTGGAGCTGTTATGGCTAATACTACACAAGCTGGGTTCAACCCAGCTGTTTTAAACTCTAATGCAATAAATGTTCTAAACTTTAGAAAGCAGATGTCTAATTTAGCTACTTTAAAATTCATGGACTTTTGCGAACTGGTAGGCGGTAGAATTGAAAATGTTAAAAATATGATGTATTGGAAGAAAATTACAAGTGATTATTTTAGTGATATTGGTAATATGAGATATTCAGTTAAAAGTGGTACAGAATCAAGACAGTTTCAATTCAGTATTCCAATCATACCTAATTTTTTCTATTCCATTATACAATCTGGTGTGGTTAAGATCGAAATTCATCCAGGTATGTTAAGAACACAGGTCTTAGCTAACGGATTAACATATCTCGAAAGTCCAAGATGTTGCTTCACTCATCATTATGCAGATGGCTCATATGTTAATATTCACTCTAGTATCAAAGGTATAATGAATCAAAATCTGAAATTAGACTGGTTGGACTTTCAAACCCATATTTTCATCCCAGGTATTGATTGGCCAAGTTTAGAAAAAGTATTAACAGATGAAAATAAAATGAAGGATATATTTCAAGACTATTTCAAAGATGGTTTTTCCAATAATAATAACAATAAGAATAATGATACGATGAATGACAGTTTTCAGCTGTATGATAAAAAAGAAGGGATACTTGATGATGAAAATAATTTAGACGGTTCATCGATAAACTCAACAACTTCAACAATCAAGAAAGAAGATAAAAAAACAAAAACTAAGAAAAAAGTTCAGTTATTACAGAATTTTCGTTCAAATTATCAAGTATTTTCAAGTATTTCAAATTTTGGATTTCAAGAAAGTGTGATGAGAGTTATGCAAGTAAGTGATGTTATGTCCCATCTAACAAGTTTAATGATTTACAGAGTCAATAATGAAGAAGGTGGTCCATTGAACTCATTAGAGAATTACGTTAATAAATATTATACAAAAAAGGATAATAATAATGCTATCAATCCAACTAGCGGTGCGAATTCAGAAAGTCTGAATGGTAACGAAGTCACTACAAATGATAAAAAAAAGACATCAAAACCAAATTCTTCGGGTCCTTCAAATCTTAAATCGAACAGTTCAAGAGCTTCACCAAAGACGAATGCTACAAATCAAAAGAAAACATCATCACCACAAAGTGCAACTATTAAAGGTTCAGCGATCCCAGCAAACCTGGATTTATCTCAATCAACTTTAAATAAAAGAAGAAGAAAATCTACAATTGGAGACAGTTTATCACCAAAATCAATGTCTGATAGCTTGAAATCAGCAGATAATGAAGGAAGAACTGGAAAAAAGTCAAAAAGATAAGCAAGCTAAAAATTTCGAAACAGCAAGTATGGTATATATCTGATATTTATGATTTAATTCATCTATGTATTTTTTATAAGTAAATGTCACTTTAATAATCTACTATACAGCCGGAATTTTTTTGACATAATTTTCTGGAAGAAAAAAGACAAGAACTCATTTAAACTGAACAAAATCAACAACAATAATAAAACATCAGCCAACACAATGAACGTACAGGACTTGACGTTTCCTGAGGAACCTTATATCATTACGAAGAACAAATCTCCTAAAGTGAAGATCCCACCAGCATTAAAATTTATATCTTCGTTACTGTACAAGTCAGGTACTGGATTAACAATACTTTACATATTGTCAATCCTTATCATTCAACCATTATTAGAGATTCAATATGAAAGAAGATTAGATTATATCAATTTCGTGCTCACCAGAGGTAGAAAATTGTTGAAGGAATTGTCAACGAAGAGAAACCTACCGGTTGTTGCCATAAGAAGAGGCGAGAAATTATATTCTGATGCTTCTACTCAAACAAACAGTTCAAAAGATATTAAGAAACAGGAGGAGATTGAATTAAGAAATAATCTGAAATATGGTGTTACTTTTGAAGATCAAATAGATGAGAATGGAAATGATAAAAACATTATCAGTAATGAACTAACGAAATTGAAAGAAACTCTAAAACATTACAACTCTTCATGTACCACTATTAATGAGATTAATCCTTTTACTTTTCAATTAAAGAAATTTGAAGGAAATATCGAAGCTTATAGACATGCAAGTATCTTTAAAACAGGGAGGATAATGGCAGGTTCCTCAACGGGTACCATTATAAAGAATGAGATAAGAACTATAAAAGGTTGGTACTTGACTGGTCAAGTTTAAATTTATTCACATAAATCATTCAAAAAATCATTAACTAAACATTTATTTATCTATATATATGTATAATGTAATTTTTTAATGTTTATAGTATTATATGACAAGCATGCAAATCATTATGTATTATCCGTATTTCGTTAAAATTTCATTTTTCTTAATGTGTTTGATTTACTGTGTGTATTCAAACTTCTTATTCTTTTACGACTTCCTGTTGTTTTTATACGCAACATCCCATCTCCTACTTTCTTGTCACCAGTTTTATCATATGTGACTTTATCATACTCTTTCCCAGTCCCTATAATGACTTTCGGTGTACTGAATTCCTGACTCAGTTTGATTTCTCTCAATTCACTTTTAACTTTTATCCCTCTCTTCTTCCATCTTTCCATGATATCCTGACTTTCTTCCTCAGTCGGTGTCCATTTAGATTTCAAGATTCTTCTTATAGCTTCTGGTGAAACCTGGAAATGTTCAGATAGATCACTATTTGTTAATTCTGGCATTGACTCTTTCAAAACCTTAACAGATCTCATTTCTTCTCTTGATAATTTCTTCTTTGGGTTCCATTTTTGACCATCAAATTTCTCTATTAGTGCAAATTTTTGTCTTTTCCATTCTGGTAATGATTCCATCTTTCTCCAATTATCTGGTATCTTGGGACCTGTAGTGATTGCATCTATTGGTTTTATGCTAGTCGAGTTAGGCTTTTTTGGTCCTTCAGATGGTAATGAAGACGTTTGAGTGGATTTCGTTTCAGTTTTGGAAAGTTCTATCAGACTTTCTAAAGTCTTTGGAGCTCTTGATTTTTTTGTAACCTTCTTAGAAGTTGATTCTATATCTTTATTAATTGTATTAAATGCACATATTGAGCTAGTAAATCCACGATTTGGTATTATTTGAGCGAGGAGTGTTAGTCTATTATACCGGACACTCGGTAGAAGTCGTAACATGAGTATAATATAGACTTAAACTCAGCAAACTTCAACAATTTAAGAAACAATCGAGGAAGCTCATCTCTGTTTAATGAAAAATTTCAAAAAAAAAATCAGTTCCGGAAAGTCACGTGGGATTCACATGTACATTACCGGAACTCTTCATTTTTTTGTTTTTTGTTTTTGTTTTGATTTAAGTTCTGTTTTTGCCATCAAAGTAGTTATTTAAATCTCCAAAGTTTGTTGTACTAATTATGAATTTTCTTAAGAAGTTTCTTGGGTCCTCTCCAAAGGATGAGATCTCAATCATTCCATCAGGTCAGCTATTTTTACGAAGATGTCCAGGCTCTCCAAAATCTGCCAGTGAATGTTTATATACTGATGCTGTGGCATCAATTCGTGAAACGTCAGCTCCACATAATTACTTATTAGTTGCACAACGTGCTTACTCTGAAGGTGAAGAACAGTTGAAAGGGGATGACGATGAAGAAGCAGATGAGTTGGATGAGTTCAAAGATGAGAAATTATGTTTGATTGATGAAGCTATTAAAGTTCATAAGATCTATAGAGATGGTTCAACTATCGTTTCATGGAAAAACACAGAAGGTGATGAAGGTGAAACGTTTGAATTTGTTGTTGATGAAGCTGTTAAAGATAGTGAAGTTGATCAATTTATGAAAACTGTTTATGCTTGTTGTTATGAAAGAAAATTCCAAAGATCTTCAGCAGGTGCCACATCAGCCCAATTGAAAGCTTTTGAATATGACCCAGAGTTTGTTGATGTTGATGATCTTGCAATCAATGTCAATAGTCTAGTGAAAAAATCTAATCCTTTATTTGTTGATGAAGAAGAAGAAGAAGATTTTGAAGATGCTAAGGAACCTCCAAAAAGTTCTGGCTCGGTTGATTCTCTGGTTCTATCAATTAAGGGTGAACCAATCATCACTGTTAGAGGTGACTTACTATATTATAACACTGAAACCAATAGTTTCTTATTATTGAATGAAGATGCCAACGTTTCGATCATCGATCAAGGAAAAATGAATTTTGTTTTATCAATCAATAAACAAGAATTAGTCACATCAATTTCATCTAATCTAAATCCTGCTTTTAATGACAAAGATAAATTTTTTATCTTTTTATCTCAGGAACAAGAAATTTCATATTTATTGAAGTTTAGAGAGTTCACAACATACAAAACATTCAAAGACTCTTTAATTAAGGCGCTTTGGGAGACTTTAAATAAATCCAAATGGGCTACAAATGACACATTTCAACAAAATTATCTATTGCATGCTTTTGACACTATTCAGAAAGATGAAGAATTAACTGATTATTATGAAAGTGCCGACGAAGAATCAGAAGAAGACTCACAAGGATCAGAAGATGATGTTCAACCTCAAAACACAAAATTACGTACTGGTAGACGTATAACCTCATTTTCAGACTCAGAAGACGAAGAGAATGAAGCAAAAGAAAACAAGAAACAATTTTTCAAAGGTAATGGTAATAAGAATTTAACCATTTCGTATAAAAATAATAATTCCTATGTTACAAGAGGAAATCGTATTGGTGTCTTCAAAACGACAGATGATGATGATCTTGAGTTTACCACTGCTATTGAAAACTTATCAATTGGTGGAAAAAGTTTCAACCCTTCAAAAGTCATGCTACACTCAGAAGATCGTTCTTTAATTATGCAAAGTGAACATGATAAGAACAAGTTATTTAGAATGGATTTAGAAAGAGGCAAAATTATTGATGAATGGAAAGTTAAAGAGGATTTATCAGTTGTTGCATTTGGTCCAAACTCCAAGTTTAATCAAATGACTGGAGAACAAACGTTCCTAGGTATTTCCGATAAAGGTTTGTTTAAAGTGGATCCAAGATTAAACGGTCAAAAAATTGTTGAAGATCAATATCAACAATATAAAACTAAAAATGATTTTAGTT
Organism: Phaffomyces antillensis; assembly: GCA_003707195.2. Lineage (NCBI taxonomy): Eukaryota > Fungi > Ascomycota > Saccharomycetes > Phaffomycetales > Phaffomycetaceae > Phaffomyces > Phaffomyces antillensis. The sequence continues at coordinate 27,849 of PPNI02000011.1, forward strand.
CGTTTGGTACCACAGAAAATGGTTATATCGCTGTTGCATCCAATAAAGGTGATGTTAGATTATATGATAAGTTAGGTATGAGAGCTAAGTCATTATTACCAGCTATTGGTGATGCTATTCAACACGTTGAAGTCTCAGCAGATGGTAAATGGTTATTAGCTACATGTAAAACTTATTTAATTCTTATTGATTTAACTATCAAAGAAGGTGCAAATGCTGGTAAATTAGGATTCCAAAAATCATTTGGTAAAGAGTTCGTTCCAAAGACAAGAATGTTAAGACTTTCTGCAGAACATACAGCAAGTATGAAATTATTGACTAAAGAACCATTGAATTTCTCAAAAGCACATTTCAATACCGGTTTGAATACAAAGGAACAAACTATTGTCTCATCATCTGGTCCATATGCTATAACTTGGTCATTAAAACAAATTATTCGGGGTGATGCTGAACCATATATGATTAAAAGATATCAATCCAATGTTGTTGCTGATAACTTTAAATTTGGTACCGACAAAGATGTTATTATTGCTTTAGAAGATGATGTTGGTATGGTTAAAAAGAAGGAATTCCGTAAGGCTGATAGAAACTCACTAGCATTCACTCCTAGACAAATATGATAACATAAATAGACAATATAGATGATGAAACCATAATGGCATGATAAATAAGAAGAAACAACAATAATATTAATGATAACGGTTTCTCTTTAATGTATAGCTTTTTAATATATTTTTTTTGATCAATTTTGATATTTAGTAAATTTTCAGTTATAGTTTGTCCCATTTTTTAGAAAATCCAAAAGTTGAACGAATTTCATCATAAAATATCATTCTAAAGGCTTTGAACTTCTGTGCTGAGGTTGGTTGGAAGAGAGTATCAGCAGCTGGGAACCTTACACCCGATGGTTCGTGATTAATTGTTCTTGGATCAATACCATTGACTTTATAGTAAATTCCGCGGACAAACCGATGAAACGCAGCACTTCTCATCAATTTATGAAAAAGGAAGTCTTCTAAGTTCTTATAATGCATCTTCTGGTACTAAATGTTTCTATCAATCCTAAAATTGTGTTTGAAGTTAAGAGCTTCAAAGCTTTTAAAATTATTTTTGTTTTCTGCGCTTAGTCATCACAAACCATCATTTTAAAAATTCAGCTGACGTATTTTAGATTTGAACACCTACCAACAATTGAATAACTTCATCAAAAATGATCACAGACGACCAATTGTATCAACTAGCAATTATTTTAGGATTGGGTACTTTCTTCCTCATTATTGTCTATCATTCCATAGCATCGACCTCCAAAAACTTGAAATCTCAGTAGAGGTTTGATATTTAGTTTAATGATGTGTCTTTATGAAGTTCAATGTTGGTTAAAACTAATGCTACAAAATTATCTTTAAAGATCCGTTGTTAATAGTGTATATTATGTTCAATGATTGTTTACGAAATAGAAAAAAGAATAAATGTTTTCAATAGAGAAATAGCTGATGTTATTAATTATACCGTTATCACTTATGTGTAAAGTTCATCATAAAGCCCCTCTTCACCCAACAACTCCTTACATAGTCTTAAAATCTCTTCAACTTCCTTAGTGATTGAAGTGAATGCTCTAGCGAATGCCATACCGTGGACTTCTCTCCAATGCATTTTCAAATATGAGATTGTTTCTTTTTCTGCATCATCTGTATCTGTTCCATTTGATGGGTCTTTCTTGATATTGTTTTGACGTTCAACTTTAGCTAGTTTTTCATTCAGTTGCTCCAAAAGATTTTTAGTTCTAGCTGGTTCATTATCCGCAGCTTTTTTATTCATTTCTAATTCGCTAATTAGATTGAATAACTTCTTTCTGACACTTATTGCAGATGGTAAATATTTAGGAATTTTAGATTTTGTCCTAATGGAGTTAGTGATGATATATAACAAATAGATCAAAGTTGAGATGGAATCTCTTCTTAAAGAAAGTAATTGTTTAGTGGTTGCTTCATCTTCGTCTTGCTCCCAAATATGGAAATAGATACTAGACATTCGTGCTTCAATTAAATTCTCTAATATTGAATGACAGGATATAAGTATTTCTTGCATGATTTCCTTATTGAAAGTATGTCTGAAATCATGTTCTTTAATCGCCCTTTCCAATAATTCCTGATTTGCAACTAAGTTTTGTGACATTCTAACTTCTCTAATATTAGCCAACTCTAAAGTTAGTTCTGTTGGATCATCGTTCTCATCACGATACAAGTATCTTTCACTGACTGACTGATATGATTGGGCAATATGACCAATCAATGCTGCGAATGAGGAATAAATTTCATTTTTAGCAATAAATGGCCAAATTAACCAATTTGATAATATCGAGGTGATAATGGCAACAAGTATAGCTAATGAGGTAATCCATGAATGTTTCCAAATTTCAGATGTATCAGTTTGACTTCCAACATTAACGTGTAATGAAATTATAGTGAATGATAACATTGCAATTAAACTAGATCTTGGATGCGAATCAATCAAAAAGAAATGAGCAAAAATGATTGAGATAGTGGCTGCAAAAATTCCCACCACAACAGGATGACTGAATTTACCAGCTTCATTTGAAGCCCAACCCCAAAACGAGCCAATTAGCCAACATAAAAATCGTAATGCAAAATTTATGAAGGTACCTGAGTTTCTGGGACTTAAAAAGAAATAAACTAAAATTGGACACCACAGACAGTTATAAGTATAGTACCAGTTCCACGAAACAGGCAGCCAGCTAGGTAACGATAAGAAAATTACAGCAATTGTCACTTTGAATGCATATTTTGACTGATAATTTAATAGTAATGTAGAAAGTTCCCACATTTTAAATCTAAATCTATTTTTGGTTGAATGAAAATTGAAATCACGATGATCAATTGCACGAATCGTTTTGTTTAATCTCTCATTACCATTGGTACCAACCTGATCATTGACTAATGTGATGTCTTTATTTCTTGATGTATTCAAATTATAGATTCTTTCAAAGGCATCATTCACATCCATTTTACTTTCTAAGTAACGGAAAACTGTGTCAGCACCTTGATCCTTTAGACATTGTTCTGTTAATCTTCTTAAAGATCTTTTCAATGGATAATTAGGCAATACGAATCTTGGATATTTGAAAACATTTTCACAGGATTTAGTAACAACATCAGATAATGAAATGACACCAACTGAGGACTGTCTTGAGTATCTCAAGAATAAAAAAATATTGATGACTTTTTCTTGCATTAATAATGTTTTACAGAAATAATCTGATTTTGAGAATTTTCTATATGCGTGGTCTAATTGAGATATTCTTTTCTTTAATAATGATTTAGAGGCTTCTAGAGTTTTCAAAGATAATGATTTTAGTTCAATTGATGGTTTATTTTTCGAAAATACTTTTAATGCATTTTCATTGTTTTCCATCGTTTCGATCATTTGTAACAAGAGTTGAATCAACGGCTTTGCAAAAGCTTCATTCATAACAGAAATGTAAACAGATTCTTTCCCCTGACTGAATTTAGGATGTAAATATAGATTAGATGGAGTATGAGATCTTGGAACCGGAGTAGCTGCACCAGAAACATTAATCGATACAAAATTTGAAGTTGGAACTTGTGTGTCTGTAGGACTAATGTAGCTTGAATCTGATAATATTTCTTTGAGATGTATACCAGATAACTGATTTGGAATAACACGTAACGGAGAAACGACAAAGTTTAAATGATTTCTGATATCTTTCAGATCTTTTTGATCAAACTTGGAAAACTTGAACGAACTTAAAAACTCTCTGAAATGTTCTGATAATCTCAATGTACTATTAACAGCAGCATTTTGGAATTGAATGATTTCATCTGGTGAAGTTGAGTTGTCAATCTGAGTAAACATTTTCAGTAAATCAGTGATGCTAGAAGTTGTATGTGTAATAGAATTTGTTAATTTATAATGACCAAGGAATGGGAAGTATATCACTGATACAAACAATGAAACTAATAAACCAAAAAGATATGGAATAGCAATATCCCAGCAATTTTTCCAAACAACAACAGGATCATCCAATATCAAATTAGTTGATAAAAATATCAACACTATCCCACTAGTTAATAGCATATAGTAAAATCTAATCAAATAACCTTTAAACCAACCCATGATGAAGATCCCCAGAAATAGAGATCCAAATAGTATACCACCTTGATGGTTTCTTGTAGGTTGTGTTGCAACTGAGATATATAAAGCTAATGAACCCCAACCTAAACCAATTGCTAAACCTATTATTGATTGAATGGTCATTTCCAGTTGAGTACCAACAGAATGACAAGGATGATGTATTAGGGTTGCAATTGGCAAAAAAACTCTATGATCACCAAACCAATCTCCAGATTTTTGGATCAAACAAAGACTGAACGAAATTAAATATGCTACTGAGAATTTCGATAGTATGACCCAGTGAAGTCTATAGATTTTGATATATGTTATCATCCTTTGTTTAATGCTCCAGTTTAGAGTGAGCCTCTTTTTTTCCTCTTTGAGTGGTATATCTCTTTTATTAAGCTTCTCAGGCGTGACATATATGGGATCAAAATAACCATCTCTTAATTCTTTCATATCGAATTCATAAAGATCTTCAATATTATCTTGTTCAATTGCCAGTTTATTCAATTCCAATTGTGACATTGAAGTTCGTAGATTTGAGCTGATTCCTATGTCAGAGAATGATTTTCGCAGATTTCCTGTTAAAGTGGACTTCAACAAACTATCATTGTTATCAAATCCTTTATTGATATTTTCTTTATCGATATCAGGTTTGATTAACCTTTCAGATTGAGACAAGGGATGTTGCATGTCTAGATGCGTCTATAAATATTTAAAAGTGACTATAAGTGTCCAGCGACTATGTGAAGATCTTTATAAGTCGAGTGAAATATTCATATATATTTTGAGGTGTCGAATCTTGATGATTGATATCCGTTCTCCTGTATTTTGTACGCAATTCTCCAGATAAGTCGAATTACCAAACCAAAGATTAAGCGAAGTGGACAGACAGTTCAAATTTCAATCTCGATAGTAGAATTCAGTTCAAAATCAGTATATTTAGATAAATCTCGATATCAAAATTCTGATGAAAAAAAAAAAAAATAATCGAGAAATGTGTCAAAAAGAAGCCCTGAGCCTCTTCTTTATTATATGATATAAAACCACTGATAAATCTTTCACTTTTTCTATACAAATTTACCTAAAGGGGGGAAAATGCCATCACATTCCACCATGTTGGAGCCAGTCGAGGAGTTTAAAGAACAGTTACTGATCCAGATACAGAAAGATGCATCAATTGCTGATTTGATTGTGCAAAATTTAGACAACAACGAGATTGTCAAGTTGAATATTGATAATTCTACCGCTGTTTACTTTCAAAAAGTCATTAATATCTCGTTCATTACTGATGCTGTTAATCTTTATCGCGTGCTGTGTCTGTATGCCCCTGGTGTCATTTCATTCAGCGAATCAGGAGCACAACCAGAGAAAGTTCATTTAACCGCTGAGAAGATTGGTGTAACTTCTGGTGAAATACTTGCAAAAGTCAGAGGGAATGTGAATGCGGTGATAGATGTATGTATATCTGTGAGCCTGTCAATTTAAAACCATTCTAACCAATGTAAACAGTTTCTAAGATCATTTTTGGAGCAGTTGAAAGATCAAGACGGTGTTTATAAGATTGAGACAACAACTTGCACCAATCTTTTAAAATCAAACAATCTGCGTGTTATATATGAGGTGGAAGCTTATACAATAGGGTTGACATCTGGTTTTAAAGTTAAATTAAAGTCAGACGATTTGTGCCTTTTGATTAGAGATTTCCTTCATATTTGTGAAGCTAACAACATGAACATCAGTGATGCTGGCTTATGTTTGTTCCGATTGAGTAGACCGCCATTGATGCCATTGGCAGTTATCAATCAAAGTCAGCAACAATCTCAAAAAGAAGATTTATGTGAAGAAGAAGACATTGTTGAGCCAATTAGTGAAGATTGTAAAAAGACAAATGCAAACTCTTTCTCATTAGTTGAGTTAAACAAACGTGAAGTAACATATCTAATTGGTAAAGACGGATGGAAAATCAATAAAATACGTGAAGTTTCAGGAGCCCATGTTAAAGTTGTTCCCTTTAAGAATCTGAATAGTAATAATTACAGGGTAAATGACCCAACTGGAGTCCAATTTATCAGAGTAACTGGCAAAAGGGAACACGTTTCCACAGCATTGAAGTTAATTGAACAAGAAATAAATCATTTCAGGATCCATGGAATCGTCAAGTATTGAAACCAATTCAATTCTTCCTCACTTAATTTAGCTTTACTACAAGAGTACTCATCGCTCTATTAATTGTCAATTTTTGGACTGTCTTACTTAGGACTGAGATTTACACTGGCTACTGCGTTCATTCTAGTCTGGCGGGTGACCTGTTTAACTATGATCAGTCGCCGAATCCGGTCCAATAAGATGCATTTTTAATTTTCTTTTATTTTTTTTTTTTTTTTCACTCGAAATTTGGAAAATTTTATGTTAACAAAAAAAAAAAAAATTTTTTTCCACTTCTGAGTTTCTTTAATTTAACTAACCAAAACTTTTAGTTTTATTTATTATATACAAAATGGCTGAAGGTGTTTTCCCAGGTGCTATCGGTATCGATTTAGGTACTACCTACTCTTGTGTTGCTACTTACGACTCTGCTGTCGAAATTATTGCTAACGAACAAGGTAACAGAGTTACTCCATCTTTCGTTGCTTTCACTGCTGAAGAAAGATTAATTGGTGATGCTGCTAAAAATCAAGCTGCTTTAAATCCAAGAAACACCGTCTTCGATGCTAAACGTTTAATTGGTCGTCGTTTTGATGAAGAATCCGTCCAAAAAGATATCAAAACTTGGCCATTCAAAGTTGTTGACAACAACAACGCCCCAACCATTGAAGTTGAATACTTAGGTGAAAACAAATCTTTCACTCCACAAGAAATCTCATCAATGGTTTTAACCAAAATGAAAGAAATTGCTGAAGCTAAAATCGGTCAAAAAGTTGAAAAAGCTGTTATTACTGTCCCAGCTTACTTCAACGATGCTCAAAGACAAGCTACCAAAGATGCTGGTGCCATTGCTGGTTTAAACGTTTTACGTATTATCAATGAACCAACTGCCGCTGCTATTGCTTACGGTTTAGGTGCTGGTAAATCAGAAAAAGAAAGACATGTCTTAATCTTCGATTTAGGTGGTGGTACTTTCGATGTTTCCTTATTACACTTAGCTGGTGGTGTTTTCACTGTTAAATCTACTGCTGGTGATACCCATTTAGGTGGTCAAGATTTTGATACCAACTTATTAGAACATTTCAAAGCTGAATTCAAAAAGAAAACTGGTTTGGATATCTCTGAAGATCCAAGAGCTTTAAGAAGATTAAGAACTGCTGCTGAAAGAGCCAAGAGAACTTTATCTTCTGTTACCACTACTACTGTTGAAGTTGATTCTTTATTCGATGGTGAAGATTTCTCTTCAAACATCACCAGAGCCAGATTCGAAGATATCAACGCTGCTTTATTCAAATCTACTTTAGAGCCAGTTGAACAAGTCTTAAAAGATGCTAAAATCTCTAAAGAAAAAATTGATGAAGTTGTCTTAGTTGGTGGTTCTACTAGAATTCCAAAAGTTCAAAAATTATTGTCTGATTTCTTTGATGGTAAACAATTAGAAAAATCCATCAACCCAGATGAAGCTGTTGCTTACGGTGCTGCTGTCCAAGGTGCTATTTTAACCGGTCAATCCACCTCAGATGATACCAAAGATTTATTATTATTAGATGTTTCTCCATTATCCTTAGGTGTTGCTATGCAAGGTAACGTTTTCGCTCCAGTCGTTCCAAGAAATACCACTGTCCCAACTATCAAAAGAAGAACTTTCACCACTGTTGCTGACCACCAAACCACTGTTCAATTCCCAGTCTACCAAGGTGAACGTGTTAACTGTGCTGAAAACACTTTATTAGGTGAATTCGACTTAAAAGGTATCCCACCTTTACCAGCTGGTGAACCAGTCTTAGAAGCTATCTTCGAAGTTGATGCTAATGGTATCTTAAAAGTTACTGCTGTTGAAAAATCAACTGGTAAATCTGCTAACATTACCATCTCCAACTCTGTTGGTAGATTATCTTCCGCTGATATTGAAAAAGCTATCGAAGATGCTGAAAAATTCAAAAAATCTGATGAAGATTTCTCTAAACGTCATGAAGCTAAACAAAGATTAGAATCATACGTTGCTTCTATTGAATCAACCGTTACTGACCCAATTTTATCATCTAAATTAAAACGTGGTTCTAAAGACAAGATCGAAGCTGCTTTATCTGATGCTTTAGCCGCTTTAGAAATCGAAGAATCTACTGCTGAAGATTACAGAAAAGCTGAAGTTGGTTTAAAACGTGTTGTTACCAAAGCTATGGCTACCCGTTAAGTAACTTTTACTTTATAAATGTTCATAAATTATTGTTTAGTAAAAACCAAAAATATTATAGGTTATCTTTACGTTTAATATTAAGCTGTAATTATTCGATGCACTCTATAATTGTAATATGATTAGTATTTGATCGTTTACTTTATAAGATACTATGATTTTTAGATTTATTAAAATTAATAATAATAATTATACAACATTAGAATAAAGAACGAACTGAAAACACATGAAACCCACAATTACTTTAGAACAAAATACAAATCATACCACAAAGACTCAACCACGTCTTCTTTTTTGAGTATATTTAGCGAAGCTTCTCTCTAATTGACCACGAACGTTTGTCTTTTGGGCACCAATAAAACTTTTGATGGCGACTTCGATAGCTCTATCTAAATCACTCTCTGAAACGTATTCAGCTAATCTCATTTTGGCAAATGCTTCAGCTGTTCTGATGATTGATTCGAAATGACGAACGGTGATTGGAAATGAACCAGTGACTTTTGAATGATGACGAAGATCAGCATAGACTCTAGCAATTTTATCTTGTTCAATTTGTAGTAGTTTAGGGAAAACTTTAGATCTTGCGTAATGAATATATTTCATCAAAAATTCCTGTGATAATGGGGAAATTTCACTTTCTTTTTCTTTATTCAGTTGTTTTATCTTTTCTCTTCTTGATGAAGCAGATATGGCCTTTGTTGGTGTTTCTTCCATGTCTTCGTCATCATCATTATTAGCTTCATCATCATTATCATCATCTTCTTCATCATCATCTTCATACGTCTTAGTTGATCTCATATGCGAATCAATAACGAAACTTGCTAACCTTTCATCATTTTCAGGATTGACTAAATCTCTAACAACACATAAAATATCAAAACGGGACAAGATAGGTTCAGTTAAATCAACGTTCTGCGGTAGTGTCAGTGTTGAATTGTATTTACCACCATTTGGATTGGCAGCAGCAACAATCGCACATCTTGCTTGCAACGTAGTAACAATACCAGCTTTAGAAATGGAGATACTCTGTTGTTCCATCGCTTCATGAATGGAAGTTCTATCTTGATCATTCATTTTATCAAATTCGTCAATTAAGCAAACACCCTTATCAGCCAAAACTAGAGCACCACCTTCTAAAGTCCACTCTTTTGTCACTGCATCTTTCCTAACACTTGCGGTTAAACCAACAGCGGAAGCACCTTGACCAGTAGCGAAAACAGCTCTATGTGCTGTTTTTTCAACATATTTCAAGATTTGTGATTTAGCGGTACCTGGGTCACCTAATAATAAAACATTAATATCACCTCTAATAGAATGTTTACCATTGATATTTTTCGGAACACCACTGAATAAAGAACATGCAATAGCGGTTTTGATATCTCTATGACCATAAATTGATGGAGCGACAGAACCAATAATTTTATCAATGATGTTAGTTCTTGCAACTCTTCTGAATTCTCTTTCATCTTCTTCAGACCAACTGAAACTATCTAAACCCTGTTCTGTGAACTCATCACCAGAATTAGTTTGACCTTCTCTTCTTCTAACTGCATTAGCTTCAATAATAGTTTGGAAAACAGGGAATCCATTTTTAGCATTTAAATTACCATCAAATGTTTCTTTGTAAACACCAGTAACTTCGATTTCTTCACCTGGTTTTGCAATATCAACTAAATCCCATAATAGAATAACTTCTCTATGACGAGGTAATCTACCAGCTGGAACAGTTCCTGGTGCTTCTTGTAATGTCAATCTTTGATAATTTCTGTATAATGTTTTTTCTGAATTTAACCTAAAAGGACCTCTAGTTTTACAATTTGAACAAAATGATATTTTAACTTCTTGATTAGCTTCTTGGAAAAAAGGTCCTAAGACTTGACCACATTTTAAACAATCAAATTTCAGGAATTTTAGCTGTGGGAAAACACCTGTTCTTCTTGTAACTACACCTGAAACTCTAACCAAAGAGTTCAAATCACCTTCTCTTAAATCTCTCAAGGTGGAAACCTTTGGAAAATCTGAAATTCTAACATGGATTTCTGAATGGATTTGAGAATAATCTGGATAATTCAACTCAATTGCCTCCAATGCAACAGTATCAAAAATTTTCAAAATTGCATCTGGACACATTGTTAAAAACATTGCCAATATGGCCTTGGATTCACTTAAATGCCTATAACTAACTTCTAAACTTTCACTATTAACTTCACCTAATGTTCTAATTCTAGCACCGTAAACAGATCTACCTTGATCATCGGTATATTCTAATAAAAAAGATTTCAATTCTCTAGCTATCGTTCTTGAAACATTTGGTTGGGTGACCCAATCTTTCAAACTTTGAGCCTTGATATCCGCTAATGATTCCAGTGTTAATTCTTCAGCTAATGGATCAATATCGTAATCTTCCATATCTTCATCGTCATATGTTCTTGGACCACCTCTTCTTCTGGCTCTCATTGGTAAGATTCCATCATCTGGCTCATCATCATAATATTGACCATGTCTCAACACTTCATCTCTAATGTTCAATCTCTTTGAAACAGCATTATAATCACCCAAACTCATATCTTCGATAACTGTATCATCAATATTATCATCGTCATAATGATCTTGTTCGTCATTTCTACTATAATCAGCTTCCATATCTTCCATCAAATCTTCGGTTTCTTTTAGTTCCTCCTCAATTTCTTCATCATCATCAATTTCAGCTTCATCAGCATCAAAAGCTGGGAAAGTTGGTGAAGAAGGTAATGGAGTATGACCTGGTGAAGGATTAGCAGAACTCTGGTTTGGAGAAGATGGAGCATCTCCATCTTCGGCTGGTCTTTTTCTGGAGGACATGGTCTGTGATTGGATTGAAGTTGAATGGGAGTTTGAGAACAGTTAATTTGTAAACAAAAAGATTTCAGAGAACTATAAGCTGAACTATCTCTGCAATTCATTTCGCTCGATTAGGAATTTTTTCGGTTTTTTTTTTAACGCGACGCGAAACTTTGGGAAAATAGAATTAAATTAGAAAAAACGCTGCCATGCAGAATCGAACCAGGAAATTTACATATTTTTTTATTTTAGAAAGCTTTCATGTTGAAAATTTGATAAAGAGAATTATCAGTTAAGAGATTTCTTTTATTATTGTTTAGTTTGTATTTGTTATTTGTTCGTTTAATACCTGGTATTCATAACTAATAAACACAAAAATCATACAAGATATATAATAAACACCTAAATGATACAGATCATCAGTTCTTTGTCACATTCACAAAAAATTGATTTCAGTATATTAGTAATACTCACACTACTGATATCTTCTGTGTTCCTTATAGGTGTGTTTTGTGTGGAGTTAATTGTATCTGATATCAGCTACCTTCCGACAAGGGAAGATTATCTTAGAGGTGTCCTGCTAAGCTCAATAACCTCATTCATTGTTAACTATTCATTCCGTTTCATCACTAAATTTGCAAAAGCTATACAGATTTGGATTTCTTTTTTGGGCATACTTTTACTTGCTATACCACAAAAGACAGAAGTTGGTTATCTTCAGAATAGTTCCCGATGGAATCTAGCTAAAAGAGAAGCTTATTTATTTGGAGTTTGTTACTCCATAATATCTGTATTCTTTCACATATTTGATCAGTTACTTTTAGTTACTGATCACTACACATTACTGAAACTTGAAAGTGATAAAGATTCAGTAACTAGCCCAATTAATGCTTCAGTTAGAGAAAGATCAACATTAGAGAACTGCATAGAGATCAGAAGAAATTCAGGAAACTTGAAGAAGATCTTATATGCTGAGACTTATACACATCTAAACAATCCGAATAAAGATGATTCGACTAGTTTATTATCCAATAATGATAGCAACACGGCTCTTTACTCTTCAATAACCAATGTTACCTCAAGGCCAACCAGGAAACTTCAATCTATATTTGATTTGAACTTACATGTCAGTGATGAATCCTCATTAATAGCAATAACTTCAGCTAGAACGTCATACTTTTGGCTACCAACCAGATTACAATGGCTTATAGATCAATTTTTTTGGATAATATCATTATTCTTTTATGATATTGGTCTTCTTATGATTTTATCAATCACATTCATTTATGTCCCAGGCATTGATGATACTAAATTCACACTTCCTGAGAAATATTATTATAACAGAACAATTAAGTTTGTGCTAGAGATAATGATTCCTCTTTTCATAGTCATAACCGTGGCTCAACTAGTAATGTCGCATTTCGTTCTACAGCAGTTAAACAGCTCTAGGAAGTCTATACCGGAAGCACTGAAATATTTTTGTTTATTTATATTTTTCCGCACAGCCCTGTTTATTGTTGGTACAATTTTCGGCTGAATTTGGTACACACTTCCACTTTAATTCATTTAGAAACAACGAGTTACGTTCCCTATAACTTTAACATGTAGCCTTTATAATCAGGTCTTTTGAATTTCAGTTCAAATAATAAACAGTTACTATATTTCATTTTAATTGAAATTAATTTATTTGCATTATTTATCAAAAAGTAAGTACATATAAAAAACCAAGTAAAATTCCAATTTGTAACTTTTGCATAATCTCTAGACAACGGTTGTACTTCCAGCTAACTATACTCTATAATTACAGTAGCCTTTGAACATATCAGTCAGTTACACAATGAGTTCTGACCACACCCCATTGCTAGGCTCAACCGCATCCAGCTCAGGTATTCTAAGCAGAATTGTTAAGGATGTCAAAATAACATTAGGCTATTCACCTGTTACCTACTTATTAGCTTTTGTTCCGTTAGGATTGTTAGCTGAACCATTAGGCTGGGGTCCCAGTTTCACCTTTTGGTTAAACTTCTTTGCCATCATTCCACTAGCCGGTTTGTTAGCCTTTGCTACAGAAGAGTTAGCAACACATGTTGGAGACACCTTAGGTGGTCTACTTAATGCTACTTTTGGTAATGCTGTTGAATTAATCGTTTCAATCATCGCTTTGAGAAAGAACCAAGTGAGGATTGTTCAAGCTTCGATGTTAGGTTCCATTTTATCCAACTTGTTATTAGTTTTAGGTTGTTGTTTTATTGCTGGTGGGTTTAACAGAGTTCAACAAAGTTTTAACCAAACTGTTGCCCAAACCATGACCTCGTTATTAGCTTTAGCTACAGCTAGTTTATTAATTCCAGCTGCCTTCCATGCCACTTTACCAAAATCAACCACTTCAGATGAATCAAATAAGTTAATTCTATCTTTATCAAGAGGTACTTCTATTGTTTTATTGGTTGTTTATGTTTTATATCTATTCTTTCAATTGAAAACTCATAAAGATTTATTCGAAGGTATCAATGAAGAGTTGGATAATGATGATGATAATAGCATTGACGAAGAAACTCTTCATGGTTTACTTCCAAAACCAAGTCAACATCCAGCAGAATTGTCTACGGTTTCATCAATTGTAGTTTTACTTATAGTCACTGCTTTTGTAAGTTTATGCGCTGATGGTCTAGTTGGTTCAATTGATGATATTGTTGCTTCAAGTGGTATTTCCAAAACTTTTATTGGTCTGATCGTTATTCCAATTGTTGGAAATGCCGCTGAACATGTCACTGCTATTGTTGTTGCTATTAAAGATAAAATGGATTTGGCAATCGGTGTCGCTGTTGGTTCATCTTTACAAATTGCTCTATTTGTTACTCCATTTATGGTTTTGGTTGGTTGGACAATTGATGTGCCAATGACCTTATACTTTTCAACTTTTGAAACCGCTGTTTTGTTCATCAGTATGTTAATTACTAACTATTTAATATTAGATGGGGAAAGTAACTGGCTAGAGGGTGCTATGCTGATTTCAACTTATTTAATTATTGCTTTATCATTTTTTTACTTACCAGATACTTGAATAAGTGACCATGAACAACATCTGATATTAATAAGGAAATTATTCTACTATTTGTAGAGATAATCTATTGATAAGTTTTAAGCATGATAATTTGTCTGTGGTAACTCTAATGTTCAGAAAACTGGAAACTGGACTCTGCAGTCCGAATTGCCTTTATTAAATAGTTTTAGATCATGTATCATACTCAATAATTAGATACTCTTTGTATATGTCATCTGTTTAAATTATTTCGAGTATCGAGGTTGATAAATTTGTCCCATAATTTGAGATAATCCGGATTCCGTCCTGTAGTAAATACCAAAATTTAATTTTGTCCAATTAAACTGTAAAAAAACCTGTAAAAAACGGATATTTCAAAAAAATGTTTGCTAACTAGCTTGATAATAGAGATTTCTGGGTGAAATTTAACACGATCTAGTTATAGATATAGGTCATTTGTTCTGTTGAATTTTTCCATCTAATTCTTGGTGTTTGGTCTAATAATTTGTTGAACTTGTCAAGATAAATCATTCCGAATAAATTTCCATAATAGATGGTAATAGTTACTTGGTAATACTTTATTACCAGTAATGACCGTAGGTGTCCGGTTATACGCTGGATGAAGAATCAAGATTGCAATAAGAAGCCTTATAATGAATGGAATCCAGGAAAAAGTGTAGTATAGTTTTTGCAGTACAAATTTTGAAGAGTGAAAAACTTTTCAGTTTTTGGTTATTAAATAATGACAACATGGTATTAGGAAGGAATAAGATAGTAACTTTTAATATCTATCACATGTCAGAAATTGATTATATAAACTCGTTTCTCGGTACTACGGTTGGTTAGGATACAATTGATTTTTGAAGTGAAAGACAATCAAAATGATGTGTCACTAAAAAAGTTTATCTGATATGGATTTGATAGAATTTGATACAAAAAATTGGAAAATACAGAATTTTATGTTTCAAGGTGATGGTTAATTTGAAGATCAGTAGTCTCAACTTTCTTTCAGTATGATCTTTAACGTTAAGCGTTGAGTATTTTGAGTACTACTTTGGGATCTGTTGATTATGAAAAAACTTTTCAGTGTACTTAAAAAATCTATAAGAGTCTAATACGCGTTGTCGTTGAAAAAGACTATCTTCATACTAGATAAAAATTAACATAATGAAATTATTTCAGCAATTTTCGATAAATAAAAACAAAGAATGAGGCTATGCAAATTTATAGAAATGATCAAGGAACGTTTTTCACATATTTCTGTAAAGTGTTCCCAAAAGTTAAAATTTCTCAGATATTGTTAATATGAAAAGTCTGTAGAAACTGCATCCAGAAATCCGAGTTTAAGCTTGTATGAAGATTATGGTAGATATTCTTTACTTTTATACATTGATATATTTATAAATTAATTCAGAATTTGTTTTTCAACTTGTATAATAGTATACTTCTGGCGAGCTATATATGCTGACTTTCTTTTGATTTCAATATATAATATGGAGTAGAATTTTTTTTTCTCTAAAATAAATGAGAGAGCAGAGAAAATTATAGGTATACATAGCTATCAACTCATGTAGAAGATTAGTATAAGTTAACAGCACATGTAGGAGACTGCAAATTTGTTTATACAGCGTGTTATATGGATGATTTTTACAAGCGATTATGGTGATAATGGTAACAAATGGTAGTTTGTAATTATTAATGGTAGTAATCCCAAGAAAAAGTAATAGTTTTGAGTTGAGAGACAAATATACATGCATATTTTCAATTGAATTAAAGATCTGTGATGAATATATTCATACATTGGGGTAAATTTGAATTTATATTATATTAAATTAGATTATATTATATTTTGGTATATGTCAGATTCTCTCAATGAGTTTGAATACCATACCACTGTATCCAGTCCAGGATCACAGATCTGATCAATTATAATTCACGGACTACGAATTATTTTCGCACAAGAATTAATATATATGAAGTAAAAGTTAGAAGCAAGTAACCCTCCATATGGTCAAGACTTTGAACGAATTGCTTCCTTTTTGGAATCTAATAGTTTAAGGCTTGATATCTCCAGAATTCTCAGATAGGTTCCAGCAAATTTAGACTACTATAATTTTGTCACAAAACAACTGTTTCTCGAAACTGACTCTATTTCATGGCTTTAAAGCTTCCCAATTACTCGAATTTTGATACACATATATCAGATATTTCTATCCCTCTTTAGGGTCAGTAGTGATCAAAATTTAGAAGTCCACCACTTTTATTGTATTTGTTAGGTTACAGTAAACTACGCATATTTCAGCCTTTTGCCTTACTTTATAGAAAGAGCGAAATAACCCTGTTTAGTTTAGAGACACTTTGTCAACACTCAGGAGTCAAAGTTATTAGTGATACCACGGGTTAAGTAAGGAAGCTGAAAACGTTAATTTCTACATTTTGAAGGTCTTGTGATTTTCTGAAGCTCAATCTTGAAGACTGATGATTCACGAAGGATCATACTCAAAAAATAAAAAATCTGAGTGATCATCCTATGTAACCTATATAGCTTATAGTTCGAAATTTAACAGATACAATATTCTGGTTTTGTGATTACATCCATATATAATCTATCAGTAAACTAAAAGTTCAATCGATTATCATTTTAACCTCAAACTGCTATATTACCTTGAACATAGGAAAATAGAGCTGATCTCATTGTTTATCTCCTATTCTATACTTTCTTTAATTGCTGCATATATTGTACTTCTCCACTTCACAAGAGTCTTGAATTTCTAACCGAGTAGAGAATCTTGTTCTATTCTCCTTTGAATTCTCTGAATTTGATAGTTTGAGTGTGAGTTCATCAACCAACTTTGAGCACATAACTACGATCAGAGAAAGCTGCAACTAACTCGAGCTTACAATATATTCTTATATCCTAGCACTAGTACGATCTTCTATAAGTGGCAAATAATTAGATTCTGCACTCATTCGAGATATTATGTTTATAACTGTGGTGTACCTAAGAGTTTCGCGAGGCTTGATAATTGAAAACAGTGTAGATTTAATTGATATCCAGTTGGTATGATGTGGATACACGGGGGCCGATGACCTTAATTTGACCACGACACAAAGAACTTTCACAGTAATATACATAATACATACTTCGATTTCTGGGAGAAATTGATCAGCTTAATTACTCCACAAATTTTTTAGATGAGGCGAAAACTGAAAGTATTATACAGAATCTACATATTAAGTACACATCGGTGGACAAAGACAACACCTGATGTACAATTATTCGTTCATGAGCTAGATACTAAAAATCCCGCTTGAAACCCTTGAGGCCGTACGAAACGAAATTGTTTCATTAGCGAGATCAGCCTAGAGCCTAATTTCAATTGATGTTTACACAAAATAACGGTAGCTTGTAATACTATTCCAGAAAACTGATATCAATTATTGAAAAAGGTTTTTCATCATTAACCTCCACTAAATTTAACTTGGGTGGGAATATGTGATATATTGTTCCGCTAACTAAATGGCCAAGAGTAATTAGTAACCGAAAAACTAATCTAATACTCAAGAGTCAAGTCCAAATGATTTGGACTTTTCTGAGCTCAAGCCTCACAGTCACAGACTATATATGTATACATGTACTATGTAGGCTGCTAATTCCAATGTTCTGGAGGCTCATCTCTGATAGATTTTAAAGGGCATTTTTTACTCTTTAAAAAAACCAGTCTAGTCAGTTTGTACTTTAGTTCTTCTGCTGTTACCATTAGTGAATTAATACAAAGCTGATAGTTTTTGTTGTTGAACTGATTATTCAATTCTTCGAACGTTAAAGTTATTTCGAATAATATGCAAAATCTGGATCATCTATTATATGTAGTCTCCAATTTTCAATTCCGTCTTACTTTTAAGGTTTATGTTCACGCAAGATCTGGCCTGACGACTAAAACAGGAAATGTTAGGCGCAACCAGTATTCTTTCAAGGAACCTGGAAAACTGAAAAAAACTGAAAGGCAAAGCCATACATATTACAGCCCCCAGGTTTGATGCCATTGGGGTTTTGCTCCTTGAAGCCCCTTTTCTCCATAAAACATAGCTTTACGGAAATTCAAACTCAACACCAACCACCAACATGTATTTGCGTGTCAAAAAGGGAGTTTGTGGAGAATGGAGATACCTATAGTTATTCCGGATTGCCGAACGCTTAAATTTTTTCCTTCTCTATTTTTAAAACTATGTGACTCTAATTGGGAACTATAATTCACATACGCTTTGCGAGTTTAGTTCTGAAAGATTTTTCAGTAAAATGCAAACACCCATACTTTCCTGATACAGATTCAAACTATTGGTTGAAGTAGGTATCTAAGTTTTGTTACCTCTTTGTTTTTGCAAATCAAGTTTTCAGAAAATAGATTCTATCGTTTAGATATTCCTGATTTGAAGAATATTATGTAATCCGAACTACTGATATTTTGTCTCATGTCCGTTATGTATCAGCATGGAGCAGTGGATCACAGCTGATTTTATCAAAAGAAATTTTCATAAAAGAGAAGCAGTTCTTGGTCATTTCAACTATAATTAATAAATTTAATAATCAATCAGCTAATTATAATAAAGATTTAAATTATTAATTGACAAAGTTAAGTGAAAAGCATCATGAGTTGCTTTTCATCTCTTCAGTAACCACTTCTGTCATTGAATGTTCTCCGATCTCATTCCAAAAGCTGAAATAAAACACTTGAAATTATTTACCGAGGTGCACATATCGAGCCTGATAAGTACCTAGTGTTCAGTGATCAGTGTTCACTGCTAAATATCAAAAGCTGACTCTTTTATTCAGATTTGTCCCGAACTAGAGAGGAAATGGCCAAAAAAGCGTCAATTTAAACGGCTCCCGCCCACAATTAGAAATGTCCGCACAAGAACTTTATTGGTGAAAAAAGGTTTTCCCATGTTCTTTTTTTTTCTTATATGAACGGAAATTTTGATATAAATACCACTCAATGTCTCTTCCACAAACTTCTCCAGGTTTTACTCCATATTCCTACATATTTCAAATATATTACAATGAGCGAAGGTAGTAAACCAGACGTCTTCCATTCAGACGATATTCATTCAGAATTCCTAGAAACACCAGGTCAACCAGTTGGTAAGTATTAATATCATTTCAATTGCTGAATTTCAAATGTCTAGTTTTGCTTATCATATTAAAAGGAATCAAATTTCGATGTTTCATTTTCAACATGTTACTCAACAGAAGTCTATAGAACGGGCTTTATACCGATGAAAACACTTTTGTTGTATTCATTTTCATCGGTTTGAGTGTTTTTTTTTGCGTTATTAATACAGTTCTCATGATGTTCTTTGGACAAAGACAGGAAAATCATACGTAATCGGGATTTCGGAATATCCTACATTATACGCTCTGCACAAAAATAACTAGGACAAAACATGCTACTTATATATAAGGCACTTCAGTTCCATTGCCACCTTGAACTCAGATTATTGTTCCCTAACTATATTTTATTGATCATGTCATCTTCATCAGGATTATTCAGTAATGACATGAATAATAGTAATTATTCCGAATATAAACCCAATACTATGCATTTAGAAGCTTCAGACAATTACAGTCTTAATACTATTGATTCTAACAATAAAAAAACAGGCCCAGTTTCAGGTTTAGAGGGACATGCTACTAATTCAACAAGAGACAATAAACCACCAATTTTTTACAACTGCTTGCAAAGATGGAGATTTGCCTTCAGAGAATACATTGCTGAATTCTTTGGTACTCTAGTCATGATCTTATTAGGTGACGGTGTTTGTGCTCAAGTCAATCTATCGAGTGGTGCTTCCGGTAATTACACCACTATTGCATTAGGTTGGGCTGCTGCCGTTTTCTTCGGTTATGCTATCTCTGCTGGTATCTCTGGTGCCCATTTAAATCCAGGTGTTACTTTATCAGCTGCTGTTTTTAGAAGATTTCCATGGAGAAAAGTTCCAGGTTATATTTTCTCCCAATTCTTGGGTGGTTATATTGGTGCTTTATTAATGTATGGTACTTATATCCAAGCTTTCAATAACTTTGCAGGTCCAGGTGTTAGAGATGTTACTGGTCCAAAAGCTACTGCTAGTATTTTCTCCACTTATAATCAACCATTTTTAAGCACTAAAGGTCAAGTTGCTTCTGAAATTGTTGGTGCTGGTATTTTGCAATTAGGTATTTTTGCCATGACTGATCCATATAATGCTCCATTAGGACCGGCTTTCCCATTTGGTTTATTCTTATTAATTCTTTCCATTGGTATATCATATGGTTACTTGACCGGATATGCTATAAATTTAGCAAGAGATTTTGGTCCAAGATTAGCTGCTGCTAGTGTTGGTTATGGTAGTGAAGTTTTCACTTTTGGTCATCACTATTTCTGGGTTCCACTTTGTATTCCTATAATTGGTTGTTTATTAGGAGCCTTCTTATATGATTTATTAATCTATCAAGGTTTAGACTCTCCTTTGAATCAACCAGATTTTGGTGTTAGCGAAAGAATTGAACATATTAAAGCATTCAGATTAAAAGATTGGAAACCAGATTTCGATATTGAAAGAGCTGAAATTCATAAATAAGAATTTTGATCTAATTCTCTCCACCTCAATAATTATAATGATGATGATGATTTATGATGATTATTTTGCCTAATCGTGCCCCCATTTTATTGCATATCTGAACATTTGTTCTGTTTCAATCCAAATCTTGATGTTAATGAGATCATTTATATTTTTTCAATGTATATATATATACATATATGAATATAGACTATATCATAATTTATAATCAGTTGTAATATTTGTTGAAAATCCAAAAGTTGAGTTTTACTTTCTGTCTTAGAATCTATTTTTTTTAATTGATTTATAAAAATTGTTGATTCATAAGCGGATCTAAAGTGCTTTATATAAAATAATAAGACTTTTGGCATCTTGGGAAACTGTCCAATAGTTAGTCTTTCCGCCCAAAATGAGATATTTAAAAAAAATGTACACATATTTTTTTTTCAAAAAAAAGATCAAAACTTGTATAAAGTAAAATTGTTTGTCGTTCATTTAAACAATCTTTAGTATTATAGAGACAGACGTCCATTCAAGCTTACAATTGTATAAACTAATACATACAATTCTTTGAAGCGACTGAAATGTTTACAAAGATTTTAAATCCATATTATTAAATGTACGGAATCTGGATTCAATCTAGGCTAATTTACTTACAAATAAAATAAGCGAACTTTGACATGTTCATACGATTTTAGGGAATTTTTATGTAGAGAGCCGCGTTGTGAATCGTTCCATTTAACGATCGTTGGTGAGGTAACTTTGGTGTAATTTGTCCAGTTCGACATTGTGGACTTGGACATTGTGGACTGGAGTATCACTAAATCGACTTCTCTTTCAAGACTTTGGTTAGTTAACAAATTTTTGAAGACAAAGTGTGGTCTAGAATCTAGACTCTATTTGATTCTTAATTGAATGAGAGTCTGTGACTGTGTTTTCGATTGGTGTTTCAGTTTAGCCTTATAATCCTCATAAATTTAATCGCCTTATGTGCTCTTTTATAAACCTAGATCTGAATTTGTGATTTTGTACTTCACACTGATTTAATAAATAGACTAGAAACCAAGTATACCGCATAAATTATACTAACAATTGATGTATCACAAAGTTTAATACTATTGAAAGTTTGAATGCATGGGTGAACAGTAAAGAATTACAAGTTTTGGATGATCAAGTTCAATAAATTCAATTAAACGCAAATGCAATGACTAACACAATAGTAATATCTATTCAAGAGCAACAAAATTTCATCCAAGATCTTGTGCAATGAAAGTAAAGCACACTCCAAAATATGAGTATAATTAGGTTTAATTACTGAAATGCAAAGTGATTCTATCAATTGAGACCAAGGTATCATATCTGAGTTTTAAAGCCCCGAATTAGTTCAATAGTCATCTACTTAAGATCCACAGCTTCAATTGTATGTTTTAACATTGAGGTTTTTACTTTCTTAGTAGAAATGAAAGAACCTAGATCTGAGTTAATGATTGGAATATTTCACACTCAATCTAAATCATATATCACTTCACAAATTGATTGAATGGCCACTCCTGACCAGAACTCAGACAACATTGCCATAATCTCTAACCCATGGTCTACCTCAACAACTTAGTAACAGATCAACAAATAAGTCAAAATAAACAAAAAATACAATTTCATCATATATTTCAAATTTCATATATTATTTAATGCAATGCAAAAACAAAATTATCATCACCTTCAGTGACAGAACCAAAGAGTCAATTCTAAACTCCACCACACAATAACTTCCTTGAAAAGAAACACCCACCATAATTCAATGAGTGAAAAACAACAGTAAGATACAAAACGCTATCAATGAGGCTAAAATCACAGCATCTCTTTTCCTTCTTGTATTAATCTTACTAATGATAACATTAATTCCCGGTACAACACTCAATGTATTGAATAGTCTATTTCCAGCATTACTCAACACATTTCTTTGTCCTAATAAAGATTCCCTAGTTTCATATGCTCTATTGATTAAATCATCAGCTATATCATTCAATGAATTAACACGACGCTGTTCTTCATTGATATATTCCATTTCGTCCTGTTTCATTGATTTAGAATGTTTATCAATATCTGTTTTCACATTGAATAGTAGATTTAATTTATTACGTTCTTGAAGTATGGTTGATCTGATAGATGCGAAGTTTGACCAATTCTCTTGAAGGATTTCTTTATGTCTTGACAATTGTTGCAGTTTGACTGTGGATATCTTGGAATCTGAGTCTGCGATCCTCGTTAGGCTGTTTAATAAATCATCTCTTTTCTGTAACGTTGATTCAATTTGTTTATCTAACTTTGTTTCACCTGCTGTTGGAGATGCAGTTGTGCTGATGGCAAAGGAGGAGTATTTGGATAGAAGATCACTCGTTTGGTTCTCAAGTGATAAAGCCTGAGATCTGATAGAGTTGAAAGTTGACATTGTGGGTGTTTTCAATCCAATAAATGTTTGTTTGAGTTTTAATTATATCGGAAGTACAAAGTAATAGCCACCTTTGCAGACTGATATTTACCGTTGAATTCACATTGGGCGTATAATGTGGAACCGGGGAGTATTATCATCACTATAACAGCCAATTAGCGTAAATACTGAACCAATTAACTACAAATTGCTCAAGAGGGCTGTTTATCAGTAGCAAGCCGGTGTCGCATGGGTGAATGAACCACCAGACTCCCAAACCGGGAATCTCCTTCATTGAAATTTGGAATTCAGGTTTGAGTTTAATTATTGATTGAATTACTGAAGGTGATGTGATAATTATCCATGATTCGACATTTGAACCAATTTCTGCATTGTAAGACTCTTGAAGCGTTGATACTTTGAAGTGTAGAGTCGGAGATTGGTAGTTGACTGAGTATCTTATGAATAACTCGGCTTGATAAGTTATTTGGCTGTTGTGTGAGATCATGAATATTGCGGTTATATTGTCAGAATGAGACATAATTGATTTCAAACCATGGGTGTTTGATTGGATAAACGAGTTCAATAAGGGAATTTGTTCTAAAAACTGCTCTAGTGTGATCATGATGTTTTAAGAAAGTATGGTAATTCGATCGATCTAGAGGTTTATTTTAATTGGCAGAATATATATTTTTATAAATAAGGTATGAATTTGAAAAATTCAAGTAAACAAAACAAAAAAGGGTAAGGTAAAAATCAACATAACTTTGATAAATAGAAGGTACTCAAACCTTGCGGTAATAATAATGTAACATAATAATAATAAGTGTAAACTTAACTCTCACTCCCCGATGCATTCAATCTTTCTTTTTTTTTTTTTTTTTTTCTTTGAAACTACAGTTTGATATCTAACCGTCTAATGCTAAAGTCTTTTTGATTTCAGCAATAGCTAAACCTGGATTCAAACCCTTTGGACAAGTTCTTGTACAGTTCATGATAGTGTGACATCTGTAAACGGACATGGAGTTTTGTAACATTTCCTTTCTAATTGCTAAAGCTTCATCTCTTGAATCAATTAACCATCTGTAAGCTTGCATTAAAACAGCAGGACCTAAATATTCTTGTTGATTCCACCAGTATGAAGGACAAGAAGTTGAGCAACAGGCACATAAGATACATTCATATAAACCATCTAATTTTTTTCTATCAGCAATGGATTGTAAATTTTCTTTACCATCTTCTGGAACTGCACTTCTTTGTAAATATGGTTGAATTGATTTATATTGTTTGTAAAAATGGGTTAAATCAGGAACTAAATCTCTGACAACGAACATGTGAGGTAATGGATAGATTTTGGTTTCCTTTGAAGTGTTTTGATCAATTCTACACAAACAAGCTAAAGTGTTTCTACCACCAATGTTCATTGCACATGAACCACAAATACCTTCTCTACAAGATCTTCTGAAAGTCAAAGTAGGATCTTGTTCATCTTTAATTTTGATGATGGCATCTAAAACCATAGGACCACAGTTGTTTAAATCAACTTTGTATTCCTTCAATTTTGGCTTTTCAGAAGGTGTGTCTGGAGACCATCTGTAGATTTTGAAAGTTTTGTATCTTGGAGCCTTAGCAGTTGTGGTAGCTAAAGTTCTGGTTGAGTTTATTATGAATCTTGATGAGATTGAAGATGACTTGAATAATGATAACATTGTTGGGTGATGTAGATGTTAATCGAATATAAAATGAATAAGATGAATAAAATGAACAAAAACTAAAAAAATTGATGGCTATACAAAACTCTTTTGATTAATTCAAAGGTCATCGGTTCCGGTTCTCGGTACCGGTTCGGGGCACACCATCTTAAGTACTGGAGAGTCTCCGGGGCGCGTAAGCAAGATGAATTTCTCGGGCGTTGATTGGCTAACGGGAGCAAAGTGGTTACGAAGCGTTTAGCATTATGTAATCTGATTCAGGCCAGAAATCTCCGGGAGTTTGATTGAGTCAATTTGAACTGAGTGAGAATTGAAGCGAGAAGTCTCAATTTGAAGGGTTTTATAGGTTGCTATTCTAGTGCGGATGGCATACATGTAGGGTACCTAACACTTTCTCCATACAATATATCATATAGCACTGTTTTATAGAGTATTACGAAAATTGTATTAAATTCACTCTGATTGGTCAGTTTCTCTTTTCTGGGGAACTGCCATGTTTAGAAGTGTCAGAAAAGTTTTCTCACGTGACTCATAAAGTCATTCGATTTAGTTACGGTAGTACTCAGTACTTGTGCTTCTTCTTATAATCGCCAATGCGTCTATTTATTATAATATTCTTATTTAATTATTCCCATTCTTAGTAAATTCATCAATTGCACATCAACTTTTGAAAGAAGCTGTTGTTCAATTCAATCATCAATGCCTCTAATGTCAAACAGAGAATATTTTTGATTCGTAGAGCTTCAAAATTTGATCTTTTATTACATGATATTTCAGTCACATATATATCATTTTTCATCTTAGTTCATTTAATCCTTTGAAGCTAAGCAAAATCATCGCCCAACAAAAAGCTCTAAGGATCTTTT
Organism: Phaffomyces antillensis; assembly: GCA_003707195.2. Classification (NCBI taxonomy): domain Eukaryota; kingdom Fungi; phylum Ascomycota; class Saccharomycetes; order Phaffomycetales; family Phaffomycetaceae; genus Phaffomyces; species Phaffomyces antillensis. The sequence continues at coordinate 53,815 of PPNI02000011.1, forward strand.
ACGTTGTTAGTAAGACAACTTTAGGAAAAACTAAGGGCTATTTCCAAAGCTCAAGGTGAAGCAAAGTCTGCTGAAATGATTGATGATGCTATTTAAATAATCAAAAGATTTTGTTGAATTAGAAACAGCAAGAGATACTGTCGAAATCTTATCGAGCTCTTCAGACACATAAATTTGTTTCTGGCTTTCTCTTCTTGATAATAAATATTACTACAAAGTACATACTTGTTACAATATACTTATGTTGTGTTATAATTTCTGTTCTAGATGTCTAATGAGTTCAATCAAAAGACGTTGAATGTTTTCTATTAAGAAATATTATTTCATAAGAATTGAGTTGAATTTCTTCTGTGAACTGTAGAGGTAAGTTAATAGTACATGAATTCAATAAATTTGATTAAAATATTTCTTGTGTATGGCAAAGTTTGACACATTTTACCATTATGTACTAAATCGTGAAATATTTACTAATATCATCCACTCACAATCGTAATGTAGTACAGTTTACTATCTATTTTTGAACGAGAAGAGTAAATATCAAAAATTTATGAGCACATTAGTGTCTTTATCATTTGTTAGCAATCAATTAAATCATGTACAGCTACACCCATTTTTCATTTTCATTTTTGATATAAAAATATAACAAAACCTTTGCCTTAAATTAACTCTTTAATACTCCATATTTACAACACGATTATACTGTAAAAAATGGTGGACTACGCTAGTTGGTTACGTGATATCAACGACAATGCCTACATCTCATCACTAGCCATTCCAGGAACACATAATTCTGCTGCTTGTCATACCGCATTACCATCCGTTCAATGTCAAGATGCTTCAATTAAAGATCAATTGGAAAATGGTGTTAGGTTTCTAGATATTCGTTGTTCCAAGAACGTCTTAAAATCAGATGAAGATGCACAACGTAATTTGATTGTCATTCATGGTAATTTTCCAGTTAAGTTATTAGGTAACGTTTATTTAAAGGACGCTTTGAATGAGGTTTATGAATTTTTATCAAATCATCAATCAGAGACTGTGATTGTTAGTATTAAACAAGAAGGTAATGGGTCTTGGGATAATGATAACGATGAGTTTGGTAATTTAATCTGGGATAATTACATCAATCAAAGAAAAGACGCATGGTATTTAAACACTGATATTCCAAGATTAAGAGATTGTAGAGGTAAAGCAGTTCTATTCAGAAGATTTGGTGTCAAGAATGAAGATCGTAAAAGAGAATTTGGTATTGATGCAGCCTGGTGGACTTACAATTGTACTCATGATGATCGTGGTTCTTTACAGATTCAAGATTGGTGTGAATTGAGTTCAGGTGAGGATATTTCCAAAAAGGCTGAATACATCAAAAACTTGTCCGTCAGTGCCACACAGCACAATTCCACCAACTCAGATGATGCTAAATTGTTTGTTAATTTCTGTTCTGGTTCCAATTTCTTTGACCCAAATTGCTGGCCTTCTAGAGTCGCTAAAGGTCTCAGTGCCAACCACATTGAAGAGAGTTTTGGCAAGGGAAGCGGGATTATCATTCTGGATTACGCAGAAAGCGACCATTGGAGATTAGTGAAGGATTTAGTGCAAAAGAACTTCTAATTAAATGAACAAGTTTGTATGGGTTTTGTGTAGCTTTTATACTCTTTGATTACATAAAACACTCCGAGATTCGAATTTAGAAAAAATTGTCAAAAATTTATGCCCTTCAAATGAATTTCACTCTCAAAATATTGCCATACTAAACTAAAAGCTCAGTTTGCTCATCTTCAACCGTGCTTTTGCTGTTCAATAACTTACCCAGTCACGCTGCTGAACTAACTAGAATTTACTCCTTTAATCTCAAACTATACCCATCCAATCCCCACCATCATCAAGCAAGCCCCACCTATACAATTTCTACATTTACATAATAAATTTATCCAATATCCACATTCATATCCATAAATGGTGCTTATCGGTGGTATCAAATACGCGTGTGAGCGTTGTATCAGAGGTCATAGAGTCACTACGTGTAATCATACAGACCAACCATTAATCATGATCAAACCTAAAGGTAGACCGTCATCACAATGTAAACATTGCAAGAATCTAAGAGTCAATAAAAACGTCCATTCGTCGTCATCGTGTACGTGTGGTCAACAACAACCAAATGGTGTTAAAAAGAAGAAGTGTGGTTGTGAAAATGGTAAGAATTGTGAATGTCATAAAAAGAAATCAAATCCTTCATCATCAACTACTAAAAAACCGAATTTAAATAACACTAAATCTTCTGATGATTTAAGAAGGTCTAATCTTTCCAGATCTGCTTCCATCTCATCCCATAATTCGATTCCTCTGATTGATTCTTCAAAGGCAAATAATAGCAACTATGTCTCCAAAAGAGCAGGTGAAGTCGTCGTGCCTATAAATGAATACGTTCCTAATGATCCACAACATGAAATTGGTCCAGTTTATAATGAAACCGCAGTCAATGGTATATTCCGTGATGTTCCTATCCCTTTCGAACCAGGTCATGGTTTATTAGATCTTTTTGAACCTTCCAATCCATCATCTGTTTCTTCAAATACTGCATCATCAAATTACAATAACAACAATAACAATAATAGTAATTCAAGAAGTACAAACAATTATTACTCTTTATATTCAAATCAAAATCAAAATAGAAATCATAACACAACGGCTAAATATTTAAATTCTTATAATTCTCCAGATTTTGAATTATTTCATAATCTAGGTCTATCACCAACAACAGAACCACAATCAATGACCCCAGCAAGCCATTCACTTTCCCAAGACTTGAAAACATCACTATCGAGCAACAGCAATATTAAAAACAATGATACTACTACTAATAATAATAATAATAAGAACACTAAAGGTCCAGGTACACTTTTTGGAAACTATACAAATTATCAAAGACAAGCATTAGATCGAGAATCATTAACTTCAAGATCTGAAGTTGAAGTTTGTTCAGTCACACCATCCTTCAATGACATAACAAATGGTGATTTTATTGAATCTCAACATAGTAACCATAACAATAATAATACCAATAAAAATATTAATAATGATAATAATAATGATAATAATAATAATAATAATACTAATACTAATACTAATAACAACAATAATCATAATCAGCATAAGAATCAACATGGCATAACCTCAACACATAATGAATTTAACATCCAGTTATCAAATTTCAATGATATGGGCTTAACAGAAATGAAAAGATTAACTGATCCAATTAGTGATATGAACCAAAGAGACATTATTAATCAACATACGCATAACAATAACCGTATTAGTGATGGTAGTGTTCTTAATGGACTTATTGATGGAAATGATCTTAATCTGGGATTTTTAGACACTGATTTGAATCGATTCAAGAATATTAATAATAATAATGTTGATACTGAATTTCCAGAAATGTTAAAATTTTAATCATATAATATTAGTCTTACCCATTTGAGATTTTAATGTTTTTTTTTTTTTTTCTTAATTCTGATGTTTGTGTGTTGTTTGTGGTAATCAGATCATGGTAATTGTCAGATTTTTCACTAGATTTGTGATCAACTTCGGCGTTGGTACTTTATTTTATCACATATTATATAGAATTACTATAATATTCATCTATCATTCACATGCTCCTCATTATCAAACATAACGCTTTCAGTCTCAAATCATCCGGATTTGTAATATCAAATCATACCATCTAACTCAGCTTTATTTTTATTGGTTATTATTTTTACACACTTATGACATTTTATTTATACTTTTAATCTATACCTTTTTTTACTCACATACATGACTAATTTATGATGCCCCTTTTAATTCACATTTTGATTTTTTTGTTTTTTTTTTGATTTTGTTATGATTTGTTATGAATAAAATATTCAGTTATCATATATTTGTTTAGACTGTTGATGACCAGTTGATTATATTGACATGAAGTACTGTGCTATTTTATGTTGATGGCACGAAAAAGAGGAAATATACGTGATTATCAATGACTTAAATTATCGGTAATTATATCATCAAAAATACAAATTTATAAACATGCACTATATAAGCTTCATTAATTGTCTAATAAAATAATTGCCTTCTAAACATGAGAAATATATTGGAAAACATAACTAATATCATTGAAATTAGATTCATTCTTTAATAAATGATCATTTGTATTTTTCAAAGCATCATGATTTAGATGATTCCAAGTTGTGGCATCACCATATAGCATTACATTTGGTTTTATTAATTGTTTTCCATCTTCCCTTTTACATCTTTTACAATTAAAACTTTCATGAGTATCACAAATTGTTTTTTCATCATATTGAAATAATTGTCTTAAATTATCAGATGAAAACAATCTTTCAACGTCTTCTTTTTCATCAACAACACATGAACTTAAACTTAATTTCATTGATTGTCTTTGGAAAATTTTTTCTTCAATTGATCCAGTTGTTACTAATCTATATATGAAACAATCTTTCTTTTGTCCATCTCTCCAGACTCTTGCTAATGCTTGCTGATCTGATGCCGGATTCCAATCAGGATCAATTAAAACTAATCTATTTGCACCGATTAAATTGATACCACATCCACCTGCTTTTGAACTTAACAAAAATACAAATTCAGGACTTTCTGGATCATTAAATCTATCAACTAATTTTTGTCTTTTATTTATACTTAGAGTACCATCTAATCTTAATGATCCATAATTATTTGAACGACACATTTTTTCAATCAAGTCTAAAGTTTGAGTATAATTTGAAATTAAAACAATTTTATCATTTGATTCATTTCTAATCTTTGATAAAAATCTTTCCAAAATTAATGTCTTTGCAGAATGCCAAGTTTGAACTTCTTTGAATCTACCACCTCCATTAGTTGAAATTGATCTAACATAATCATTTGGAATTAAATGTTCAGAACCTTCAAATTCTTCATCAAAATCAATCAAATCTGGATGATTACAAAGTTTTTTCAATAATCCAATTGCCTTTAGTGGTTGCGATCCAGTACCTTTCAATAACTTTTTAATATCTGGACTTGTTATAAAATGTTTGTATAAATTATGTTGCATATCCGTTAATTTAACAAATATAACATGTTCATATTTACATGGTAAATATTTTGATAAAATATCATTTGTTCTTCTAATGATAAATTTGGAAACAATATTAGATAATATACCTAGTCTTTCAACACCTTTAGCGACTTCTTTATCAGTGGCATCTGCATCACGTCCTTTCAAAATTGGATTTTCAAAATTTTTCTTAAATTCGACTTTTGTACCTAATAATCCAGGATTTGCAAAACTCAATAATGCAAAATATTCTGATAAATCATTCTGAATTGGTGTACCTGATAATATAACTCTTCTCTTACAGTTCAAATTGTTCAAAGATGTAAACGTTAATGATTCTCCATTTTTCAATCTATGACCTTCATCTGCTAGTAATAAACCAATTTCTGTATTTTTCAAATTTTCAACATTTCTTCTTAATGTTTCATATGATATGATCAGAACTGGTCTAACAACGTTTCTACCTTTTGCTAATGACCATTGGGAGATAGCTGATGAAACTTCATTCGGTTTTGTAGATTTACCATCAATGGCCAATGGTGTTATTACACCTTCACCTAACCATTTGGTTAATTCATTTGCCCAGTTTCTAACTAATGATGAAGGACAAACAACAATACATTTATCTATTGATTTTCTCCCTCTTGGTCCTTGTTTCAATAAAGTCCACATTAATGTGATGCATTGTAAAGTTTTACCCAACCCCATTTCATCTGCCATAATACAACCTTTTGCTCTTGGATCAACTAAACCCATAACACATCTATATAAGAATTTAACACCTTCAACTTGATGAGGCCGCAAGATTTTTGTTAGTTTTGGATCTAAGACAACTGGGACGTCAGGATACTTCTTTTCAGCTTCACTTCTATCGTTTGAAATACCTAATATTTCATTTAATGATTTATGAACATTTCTTTTTCTTGTTACCTCCTCAATTTTTTGTGAGCTCTCATCACTTTCAACAACTTTTCCTTCCTCAAGTGCTTTAGCTCTAGCTATTGCTTTATCTAATGCATCAAGATCATCATCACTAATGATTTTTTCTATACTTGGATCATAAAGAACAATTGCAGTTTCAACAGAAGGATCGTGTAAAGGTCTAGGCACAAATACAGGTTGAACTTTAGTCCCTAAGAGACGAGGTGGTGTATTTGTCCGAGTGGACTTATCAGCTAAAGGAGAAGTAAATGATCTTTTCAATTTGTTATCAACTTCAGTGATGTTTGGATCTGTAGATCTTCTACTTAATGCATTTTTCTTCTTTGAGATTATATTACCATCAATATCCACGATTTCATTTTCTTTATCATCTGTGTTACCATCCATGGAGGCGTAAGTTTTGGGACCATTCAATCTTGCCTTTCTAACAACTCTGCCTGCGTCACTAAGAGCACTTGAATTTGGTTTTAATGGGATCTTGAAAGGTCTTGCTAATGTTGATAATGGGTCTGCCACTGTCCGTGGTCTTTTGTGTAGTGGGACTCCGGCACCTGTTCCAAACTCGTGATTTGGGCGACTGGGAAGTTTTCTGGCCATTTTTATCGAGTTTTTTTCTATTAATTCTGTCTTTTGCCTTTAAATAAATAGCTTTTTTGTTTTTGTTTTTGTTTTTGTTTTTGTTTTTTTTGTTTACAAATCAGAATCTGTCGCGTGGAAACTATTTAAAAGACGCGTTAATACAAAATTATTGTAATACTAAAGCACGCTCTTTCTATTCAACGTCTATATACTTATGGTCAATTTCACAGTCAATATCATCAGTTATTGGCTTCGTTTTCTCCATCCTTAAAACTTCATTATAGTCTTCGACACTCACTGGAGTCACACTTAATCTACCTCTTTTAATAAGAAACATATCCTGTAATTTAGGATTATCTCTCAACTCGTGTAATGGAATCTTTGCTCTGAATCGTCTATGAAATCTCACATCGACACACCACCATTTTGGTTCCTGTTTCGTGGCTTTGGGATCATAATATCCACTTTTGGAGTCATACTGTAATGAGTCTGGATGTGCTTCATTTTCTACTTTAGCCAACCCAACAATCCCTGGGATAGGAGCATTAGAATGATAGAATAACAGAACGTCACCTTTTCTCATATTAAGCATATTATTTTTAGCCTCGTGGTTTCTAACACCATGCCATTCTTCAGTATTTAGTCTTAATAATTCAGACAATGGGAATTTTGCATCTTTTTTAGTCACTGGGTCTATTCTTGAATATGGTTCTGATTTGATCAGCCAATAACGAACATCTCCGTTCTGAAGGTCGGTAGGGTATTGTGGTAGTCTCTTAGGAACTGGTTTAGTCACGTTAATGTCATTGATGTTGATCTTTTCAGTTATTATTGTTGGTTCTGTTTTAGTTGTTGATTGTTTCTTGATATCTTTCTTTGTCACTTTTTTGACGGATTTTTTCGGTGGCATTGTATTGGTGATCGTTATGTAAGGTAGTTTAGGTAGGCTTGATAGTGAGGGGAAGCCTATGATTGTTTGGCTTAATTGTTTGAAAATGTTGAAATGTGGTGACCGATGAATATTATAAATTGCAATGTTGAAATATCTCCGAAGATGTAAATTACTACTACAACTACAAAAATTCACAAACTGACTTTATCATTTCATTTCAAGCTTCCTATTAAATCTGCTGTGAATTAAATCCAGGAATATTACTGAAAATTTGTTGCAAATTAATATCAGCATCCCAATCAGGGAATCCAAGTTGTTCAAACCCCAGTAAACTTGTACTCAATGGGGGATCATTAAAAGAATAAGCAGAATCTAGCATGTTTGAGATTGGATCAGCTAATTGCTTTGAAGAAATGGGTACCTGAACGTTTGGGATTTGGTCAGGTTGTGTATTATAGTTCCTTTCGGCACTTGTATTAATGCTGTTATTACTGTTATCAACGACTTCATCTCCTCCTGTTGGTATAAACTTCTTTTGAGATTGAGTAAACCCTGGAGATTGTAGTAGTATCTGATTATACGTTGATGATTGTTCATTTGGTGTTTGAAATGATGTTGGATTTGTATCTTGATTATCTTGAGATCTACCCATCAATGTTAGTAGTTCTTCGTGAGCTTCCAATTCTTCATCAATTTTAGTTAAATCAATTAAAAATTCTGGATGATGTTTATTATGCATAGCATATAACACTCTTAAAAATATCTTTAAGGATAAGATAATAAAAGTTGATGTGACTTTATCTAGATGTCTTTCTGAATAGAATCTCATTTTTCCGAAAAAAACTGTGATTGATTCTGTAATTAACTTTAAATCTTCTTTATTTGTTGGTGCTTTTGGTTCTTCAATCATTGAGACAAAAAGTAATGAAAATGCAGAACAAAAGAAAAAACTCGTGAAATTGAAAAATAAAGGACCAAAATCAACTAATTGTAAGTGAATTCGTAATATTGATCTTGCTGCAGATAATGATTTTTGCATTAATCTTTTTTGTTTTGGAACGAATGGTGAGTTTTCTCCAATTTGCACCAAATCATCATTTAGCCATGATCTTTTAAATGCCATTCTATTAGTGATTAGAACTTGTAGATGATACTGCAGGTGTAGAAGAACGTAATCATGAGAATAATCTGTGTTTAAATGATTTGGATCTAAACTACCTTCATCTTCTGGTCTGATTGGCTTTGGAATTTGTAATCTTATTTTCTCAAATTTGTAATTTAGACCATCAATAATTTCCATTATTTGTTCTTGTGATTTACCCATACATGATCTTGCTCTGAATAATTTATCATAAGCAACACTTGAAAATGAGATGATTTTGGAATAAAAATTGATTATGACTAACTTGATAGGATCGCTACCAACTTCAGCTTTTAATCTTTGGAGGTTTTCTTGTGTTCTGATGCCAGTTACATCAAAATATGGAGAGTTTATAGTTTCTTTGATTTTTTTTAATGCTTGCTTGGAGAAGAATTCGTAACTATGTTCATCAGAAAGTAAATGAGTAACATCACCATTATTGATAATTGGAGGTTTACCTGACTTTAATGACATTAAACTATCAAGTAAATGCACGTTATACCATATCCTATAAAGAGATTCTGCTTCTTTTTGAGGTAATCCTTTCAATGTTTCTGCACGGTGTAAACCCATATCTTGAGCTTGCCTAACTAAAGTGCTAACTAATGAATAGTTCATATGTACAGGCACTGGGGAAAGGTCAACATTTAATATAAGTAATATGATCCCTTGTATTGTTCTTTTCCCTTCACTGACCATACTAACTTTATGATAATAGTATATAGCCATACTCAAATAAATTTCATTGAGTTCTTTATAATATTTGATTCTAGGATCATCAACTGAAATGTTGATATCTTCAATGAAAAATAAAGCAGCAGCAGCAATAACACAATTCAACACCAAAAGATCTGAGCTTGTTAGTTTTTGAACATTTGGATCTTTACCATCAGCATTAGCATAATATAAATCAAAGATTTCTTGAAACTCTTCAAAGCTAATAAACATCTCAAATGCAAAAGTTGTAAAAAAATAATCAATCAATGGTTTTAATGTCTCTTTTGGTTGGAATGGAACCAATCTAGATTTATCTAATGAGTTAGTCCATTGAACTACTGATCTTCTTGATATTTGATGGAAAGTTTTATGAATTGTAGCTAGTTTTGATAATAATGAATAATCACCTGAAGTCTTCATCAACCATTCTATACCTCTTGGACCAAAAGCTGAGAATGAGGATTGTGCTCCAAAGTATCTCGGATGTATGACTTGTTTATTGGGACATTCAAATGGTTCTCTACCTGGTGTAGAGCTTGCTATTGACGATGAATAACCTCCACTTGTATTAGTTATATCTTCATCTTGAATTGGCTTAGTTTGAGACTTTATTGTGGCGGGATCTATCTTATTAGCAAGATTCATTATTAGTGACTCCAATTTAGTCATTCTTTCATTGAGCACATCAATAGCGGTACCTTTTGTGACTTTTTTAACCGTTTGTTTCTTCTTTTTTTCAGTTTCTGTGTATTTACAAGAAACTTGAGAATTAAGACATCTATGACAGGGCGTATTTCCATCACACTTCAACTTCCTTGAACGACACGTATCACAGGCCCTTGAGGCTCTGATTCGTTTATATTCGTTTCCTTCAGACAAGTTTTCCTCCATAATTTGAAGCTTTGATCTGAACTGAGAATTTTTAAGTGTGATGGATTTTTAATAGCTTCCGCTAATTATTAGTACTAATTAAATATTTTATCAGCTATTAGTGCCTAAAGGCTGAGTCTGGACCGTTTCGGAGAACGATTTTATCCGAACCTCATAAACTACATTAAATTTCAATCAGAAGTGTCTATTTATTTTCTTCTATTCTACCGATTTTGCTTTCTTCATTTCAGGCTCATCAACATCAATTTCAACAATATTGGCTGGCAGTTCAACAGTGCCTTGACGACTCGCCATTGGAGTACTGGATCCTGTATTTTGAGCATCTTGAAGATTAGTCACTCTGTTTCTTTTTCTTTTCAACGCTTCTGGACCTTCATATTCCCTTGTGATTGCTAACAGTAGAGTACTTATTCTTCTTGATATTTCTTGTGGAGTACGTGATAGGAAATACCAATCAAATTTAAAATGCTCTGATTTCTTAATTTCTTGTTTGATTCTTTCGTAAACGTTTTCATTTAATAAACCAATCTTATTGGCAGTGACTAATAAAAATCTATCTTCTGCATCACTATAAAGTCTTTTAGAGTTATTTGGAGGATATTGAATGATTAGTTGAGTTAACGGTTTTTCAAATTGTTCAATCTTTTGTGTTAATAATTTAGATTGGTTATTCAATCTTCTTGCCTTCTTTTCACCAGTTTCAATTTGAGTTATATATTTTTCATAACCATCAATTTCATTAAATCTTTCCCAAAATACATCTGAATATCTTTTAACTTCATCAAATGTTTTGTTGTTAAATTTACTTGCAATTAATTTTAAATTTTCACGTCCAAATTTACCACAATATTGAACAAAATTGGTAAAATCTCTTCTTGACCAATCAGTGAATGCTTCATCGATATATTTTTGTTTCAAAATTTCTTCTTCATCAGTTAAACCAATAGATGTATTAATTCTTTCTTGTTCTGCTCTTTTCTTTTCTAATCTACTTAATCCACTAACTTCTTCATCATCTTCATCAAATTCACTGATTGAAACTTTATAATTTACAGATTTTTTGAAAAATAATTGTTCCCTTTCTAAATAATCTTTTAAATCGGGATGGAAGAATTGATGATCTTGAATATTAATTATTTTAGGAGCTCTTGGTGTTCTTGGTTGTGGAGTTGATTTAGATGCTAAAACGTCTTTATAATAACCGTCAATAGAATAAGTCTGTTCTTTTCTTTCTCTCTTTGATGGGTTAATCCAACCAAATCCTTCAGAATTATTCTTTTTAGCAAAATTTTCACCATTCCATTCATATGCTGATTGTTCTGAAGTAAATTTTTGTAATTCATCTAAACCTAAACTTGAATATTTTTTATTTAATTCTGTTGTTTTTTCTTCACTTCTTTTCAATATTAGTTCAATATCTGTTTCAACTGAAGATGATGATTTATTATCAAATAGATCTTTGGCACCAAATTGAATCATACTGACTAAATCATCTGGATTATTACCAATCGCAGAGCTTTTGTTAGATGATCTACCTTGTTGAATAACCAACTGATCTAATCTTAACTTTTGTGTTGCTCTTTCAATAACTTTCTCTTCGATTGCATTTTCAGTAACAAATCTGAAAACATGAACTTGTTTCTTTTGTCCAATTCTATGAGCTCTATCCATTGCTTGTAAATCTGCTTGAGGATTCCAATCAGAATCGTATAAAATAACAATATCTGCAGATGTTAAGTTAATACCTAGCCCTCCAGCTCTTGTTGTTAATAAAAAGATGAATTTGTCTGAATCTGGTTTATTATAATCATCAATTGCAGCAATACGATCTTCATGAGATGTTGAACCATCAATACGACTATATTCATATTCTCTGAGAAAACAATAATCTTCTAAAATGTCTAAAACTCTACTCATTTGGCTAAAGATTAAAACTCTTGAACCTTGTTCTTTCATTTTTTTCAGCAATTTATCCAAGACAATCATTTTACCAGAGTTGTAAACTAAATGTTCATCAGTGGTATAAGGTGGACCAGGTTCTGCACCTTGAAATAAATAAGGATGATTACAACACTTTCTTAATTGCATAACAATGTTCAATAATCTTGTTTTACCTTCACGTTTACCAACAACACCGTTAACTGCATCAATATCTTTTTCTAATAGATTTTTGTACCATTTTTTCTGCATTTCTGTCATACCAACGTACAGATTCTGTTCCTTTTTAGGTAATAAAGATTTCTCGACATCAGATTTAACTCTTCTTAACAAAAATGGACTTAACACTTTATGTAATTGTTGAACTATTACATCTTGATCTTCATCTTGATTCTCAAACCATTGATCAAAAATATCAGAATCACCAAAGATATCAGGTAATATAAAATTCAATAAAGCCCATAATTCATGTAAATTATTTTGTAATGGTGTTCCTGTAATTAATAATCTATTTTTCGAATAAAATAATCTAATGATTTGAGACAATGCACTTTCTTCGTTTTTAATTCTATGAGCCTCATCAACTATAATATATTGCCATCTTATTTTCTTCAATGCTGCTTTTTCTTTAATTACCATCTCGAATGAAGTCACTAAGACGTCGAAATCACATCCCATAATGGTATTTTTGATGAATTTGGATCTATATTCTTTATTACCTTGTAAAACGGCGACATTAACATCTGGTGTCCATTTGGCGAATTCTCTTCTCCAATTATCTAAAGTCGATTTAGGAACAATAACGATAAATGGACCATCAATACCTCTATTATATCTTAAATGACCTAAAAATGAAATAGTTTGTAAAGTTTTACCTAATCCCATTTCATCAGCTAAAATACCAGATAAACTATTTTCATATAACGATATTAACCAATTCAAACCTTGGATTTGATATTCTCTTAATTGACCATTCACATAACTTGGTGATTCAGTCAACACATAAGTTTCTTCTTCAAATTCTTCATCGTGGATTAATTGAGCATCTTCTTCTTGTTCAGTCTTTCTACGACGTGTGTTGTTATTACTTTTTTTCTTCTTATTATTGGCTTTTTGTTCAGCATCTAATTGTCTTAATATTTTCTTAACTGTTGGATCTCTTGAGGCACGAACATCAATGAAATGACGGAATAGATCAGTCAATCCTAATAAATATTTGAATCTTTTGGTGGTCTCACTTTTATCTTTTGCTCTTTCAACTTTAGCTTCATCATCTAATAGAAATCTACGTTTTCTGTCTTCCAAAGATTCTTTCTTAGTAGACTAGATCACATTGTGTTAGTATTTGAAGTCACAAAAGCAATCACAGTTTCATATATCTGAAAGTGATTTGAATAGAATCATGAAAATCTCTTGAATAATATTGGAAACTCACCATTATCAAATAATAATAACAATAATAATAAAAATATGAAAATTTGAACTCAAGAAGCGATAAAATGGGTTTTTTTTTAAACTGATATATATTCCAATTTCACCTAATTCGAGTAATATGAATGTGAAATACACAATGAAACACGAAATGAGAGTCCAAAGAACTGAAAATTATCAAATTTAATTTATAAAACTACAGAAAAAATCAAAAAGAAGAAAATTGAGAAAATTGAATTCGGAAACAAATTTTGGCTATATGAAATACTTCGGTACGTGCACCCTTTCACTTATCTGATGGATTCAAGTAGCAGCAGATCACATAATCTTCCACAATAGACTAAAAGATCTCTCTCACCACACTCAGTACTTTTCCTCATTGAAATTTCCCTGAATTCAAAACACTCTTCTTATGTCAGTTTACCCGGTCCGGGCCACACGATCTCGTGCATAATTCGCGAAACCAAAAAATATAAAAACTAAAAAGAAAAATTATTATAAAAAATTCACTTAAATCTTGAAACTTATAAAAACTCACAAAACTCTCTATTTTCACGCCATCAAATAGTCGTGTTTATGCTCGTTTGAAAGGCCTTTCCTTATACTTACCGCACACTTTACTTCACGTTACTTTACTTTATTTAACTTTACTTCACTTCACTCTCTTTGAATGACAGATCAAGAAGAGAACAACGCAAGATTCTTTCACTATGCAGTCTATGAAACAGTACAACAAATTCCACCAGGTTTAGTAACCAGTTATGGTCATATTGCTAAATTGATATATAAACCTAAAAATTCTCGACACGTTGGACAAGCACTGAAATTTCTTCCCAGTGAGTTGAATAACGATTTGGGCTATCCTTATACTTTGGAGAATGTGCCCTGGTGGAGAGTCATTTCCAGTTCTGGTGTTATTTCACTAAGAAATGAAGCTTCAATGCAAAGACAGAAAAATATGTTGATGCAAGAAGGTGTTCAGTTTAATGAAAAGAATAAAATCTCCTTTTCTGAGTTTGGCTGGTTTCCAGAAACAGAATTCGATGAATACAGTTAATGCATAATACCAAAAATTGTCTATATATATATATATATATATACAAACTTTTATTAGTTTTATAAATTATATACTCGTGGATTTAAATTGTCGTTATTATTGTTATTATTCAACATGATTAAATATCAAGCTTTGAATTTGATTGGTTCTGGTGATTTTCTTCTAGTATTCTTTGGTCTATTAGTTTTAGTACTGGAATTGGTATTGGTATTAGTGGAGGTTTTATCATTATTTGATTTCTTCCTAACATTTTTCCTATTTTTGGAATTAGTTGAATTGTTGGAAGACACTGGTGATACTGAGTTACTCAAAGAATTCATTTGATTTTGAACGTTCTTACTCTCTTTTTCCCACCAGGCTGCAAATTCTTGTTCTTGTTGAATCTCTGCAAATGATTTAGTAATAACAACTGATTCTGGATTCAATTGATAATCTCTAAATTTACCCTTTCCAATGATACCTTGTTTTACAAGCAATGCTTCTGTCTGCGCCTCTTGAATAGATAATGGTTTTTCTTCAACCTTGTTTACATCTGGTATTTTCCATGGATTACCGATTTGTTTAATCCCATTTGGTTTGATTTCATCTGGATCTTTACTTAAATCTAATTTTATTGATTTTTTTCTTTCTTTTTGAGATAATTTACCTTTAAAGCTATTTTTAATCTTTATTGGTGTTGCTTCACTAATTGGTGCTGTGTTAAACAATGGTTGTAAACGTCTATTATTTGGTGTTGAAGTGTTCGAAGATGATGATGATGTAACATTCATGGGCCATGCAGAAGCTGAGCCTGACGGTGATGGGGTTGATAAACTTGTATTATCATGAATACTTGGCCAGAGACTGTTATCAATAGATCTTGGTATACCATAGTTAATTGATGATGTTGATCCATTTCTTGATGAGAGTGAAGCATTAATTGGGATTGGCTTAACTGGTGTAATGGTGAACGGTTTTTGTGATTGTTTTAGATTATTAATCAAAGCTTGTGGACGTTCTAAATGAGACGAAGATCTTCTTTGATTTGCAGATGATCTACGTCTTCTTGAATTTATAACTGGTTGGAACTCTTCTTCATCCGCATCAATTGCTGAACCAGAATCAAGGTTATTAGAACTCATCTTTCTGGTTTGTGATATCATACTTGAAGTTGATAATTTTCTTTCCATTGAAGC
Source organism: Phaffomyces antillensis (assembly GCA_003707195.2). Lineage (NCBI taxonomy): Eukaryota > Fungi > Ascomycota > Saccharomycetes > Phaffomycetales > Phaffomycetaceae > Phaffomyces > Phaffomyces antillensis. The sequence continues at coordinate 69,679 of PPNI02000011.1, forward strand.
AGCTGAAACTGGTGGTGGTTGCACTTTAGGTTTATTATCAACTTTTTTCAGGGCTACTGATTCTTGTTTAACATCAAATAAGGGAACAAAATCATCAGCGCCTAAAAAAATATCATTGAATTCAAAATCATTATTTAAATATTTTCTTAATAATTCATCGCTATTACCATCTAACCATGTAGTTCTTGTTTCGTGAACATTAAATTTATTAATTCTATTTAACCAACGACAATACCTATCAATTCTAGTGATCATTTGATCTGATAATAACTCATCGTAGTTTGGATCTGATAAAATTGGATCAATGTTGTTATAAATAAACCAAAGACATTCTCCAATTAACTTTTGACAGTTTAGATTTTCAGCATGATGTAAAATAATTAAACAATTATCTTGATTGATAAAATCTTTGATGAATAATTGGGCAAAATTTTTCAATCCAAATAATAACAATTCATCACATAATTCAATCAAATCTAACTGTAAATTGATAAATTCAGTAATTGACTTAATTTCAGGATGATTATCCCATAATTTTAATTGTTCTTCACCATAAATATAATCCAATGCAACTTGAAACACTATTTTACTAACATTTGTAAATTCTAAGACATGGGGTTCAATAGCACAATCATCCTTATCTTCATCAATATCACTATCATCACCCCATCTATCCGAAAACAGAGTTTCAAAATATGCGTTTCTTGCTTTTAGGACTAATGAACAACATTTGATAGTTTCACCATCTTTCAACAAAATTGTTAAGTCATTTTCAAAGTTCTTGAAATCTGGGATATTTGATTCTGATCTTCCATAAAAACTCTCAAAACTTGTAGTGATTTCAAAAAAATCAAATAATTTAAAGCATTCTCTTTTAATTACTTTAATCATTGGCTTTTCATTCTTCACTATATTTTCCCATGGTTTCAAAATTGTTCCTGTATATAAAAAATGTAATACGATTAACAAAGATTGGGTTGAAACATTTGACACCTTAATGATTTTATATTTGTCGATTTTACTGAATATCATATCTTCAATTTCAATTTGTGAATGTTTTAACTGTTTCCATTTTTCAAATGAGAATAAAAATGCTGAATGGACTCCAATTAAACAGTCATCAATCTCAAATGTTAAATCATAACCTTTACCAGTCATGTAATCACCTGTATTCAATTGATATTTTATATCATCACTCAAGATCAACTTCAAATATTCTTCATTATTTAATGGAATTGAGGTTGATATAATGGATTGTGGATCACGCCATCTCTTTCTATATTCTTTCCATAATGGGTCTTGAGATACTGATTGCTTATTATCATCTTGATCTTCATCATTGCTTGAATAAGCACTTTGAAACATTTTGTATTCGTTATCTTCAATTTCAATTTTGGGTTTATGTAAAAAGTCAATAGTGTATAAATCAGATGTTTGACTATTAGTCAATTCAGATTGTTTCTTATTTGGAACCCCTTTGGATAGTGGAGATAAGTGGACGATATCTTGATTGAATGAATTTCTTCTTAATTGTAAAGGTAATTGATCAATGTCATCTTTAATGAAACCAAATGATGTAAACAGGGAATCACAAGAAACTTTAACAATCTTAGAAAGTTTTTCAATTTTGGTGAATTTATAGTCGTTGATTTTCTGACTTTTGGAAATCCTTTTGAAGACACAACCCGATTTCACACAAATGATAATGGACCCATCTTCACCTATATCAACATCAGTACATTTCATATGAGAATATCTTGGTTTCCAAACTGGTGTATATTTTAAATTTTTGATAGGAACCTTAATACTAAATGCTAAGACTGAGCCATCGTTATATAATATGCCAATATTAGAACAATCCTTAGCCACCAATTTAATGATTTCTTTCTTTTTAGAAAAAATTGATGGTCTAAAATGCTCAAAATCATCATTTAATGCATTAAATATAGGAATTTGATACCTTAAATGATTACCATTATAGAAGATATGACATTCATTATTTTCTAAGAGTATTATAGTTGAATCATCAGTTGCAATAACTTGTCTTATATTATGTTGAAATTGGATATCTCTAGGAACTTGAGTGATACCTTTAAATTTACCAATCTTAATTTGTTCACCAGTACTTATAAAGCTCATTTGACCAACATTTAGGCCCCATAAATACAGAGTATCTAAAGAATATGCAGCGCTATGGGTTCTTGAACAAGACACACCTTTGATCTTAAGTTTCTTCAAAGGGACTCTTTTAGGTTCAGTTGAATAAGTATCCAATCTACCTTTAACAGCTTCAGTATGCATTCCTAATTGAAGTATATTATTTGCACCCCAGGCCCAAACTTCTCCTGTTGAAGTAACAGCTAACGAATGATCATCTGAAATAGCAACATCAATAATATGATCATCTCTGAAAAAATCAATGATACTGAATTTGAGAGTTGATTTCATTGCCAATCTTCCCTTTGATGAATCACCAGTGATGAGAATATTATTTTTGTTTTCATTTGTCAATATAATTGAATGATTTTTTGATAATATTATAGATTTAATTCTTGGTTTCATTAATCTATTTGGTGTACTTAAAGATTCATCATTTAATCTAAGATTTTTGAGTTGAACTTTATGAGGATTAGATCTATCTGAAGAGTCGCCTGTACCTAGTTGACCATTAGTATTTGAACCTATAGTGAACACGTCGGAACCACCTCTTTGATCTTTATCCCACCAATGAACATCATTATCGTCAATTTTAAACTCTCCAGGATTTTCAAATCTTTGAACGTAATTGGTATCATTTTCACCAATTGAAGTTGGGAAGATTTTCAAGTTTTGGTATGAATATTTGGAATAGTAAAGATCCATTGCAGTTAGCCCACTTCTATCTTTAGTTTTGATTAAATCATATTTATAATCCAATAATAATCTGGCACATGATAATTTACCATAGAATATTGAACAATGTAAACCAGTCCAGCCACTTTCATAATCAGCAATGAAGACATTGATGCTTGGATTCTTCAGCAAACATTTCAATAGATCAAATCTACCAACTATACAAACAAGATGTAAAATAGTTCTTCCAAATACGTCTCGTCTTTGTAATTCTTTCTTTGAGAGTTTTGGTAGGATTTCAGCTATTGAGGGCAGTTCCTTTGAGACCATTTAGGATATATTAGAGAGATGAGTATAACCCCGTGTGGTCTGATGAGACTGAGTCCAAAAGTGAAATAATTTGGTAATGTTTTTGTGGTTTGTGTTTGTCGTTTTAAATATATTTTTGCTATTTTCAAATAAAATAACACCGCGATGGTATTTTTAATATGTGTTCGCTACACTTACAGAAACAGAAATCAACTACAAATTTTATCATTTCTATTATTACGAATTATTGTACTTTATTAGTAAGAATTTATCATTTGTATCTCTATTGGACTCTTTCTTTGGCCAAAACGTTGACTAAAAGTTCATCTGGTTTGTTGTCAACAGCGACACCAGCAGCAGTTTGTCTAGCTTTGTAAGCTTTGATATCTTCAAAGTATTTGTCAAATAAGTATGAGGAGTCTAATGGACCCCCTTTAGCTTCTGGATGGAATTGAGTTGAGAAGATTGGTTTAGAAACATGAATCATACCTTCATTAGATTGATCATTCAAGTTAACAAAGTATGGTTTGAAATCAGCTGGTAAAGTAGTGGCATCGACGGCATAACCATGATTTTGAGAAGTGATGTGACATTTACCAGTAGTTAAATCTAAAGCTGGGATGTTGTGGGCTCTGTTACCATATTTTAATTTAACGGTTTTGGCACCAGCTGCTAAAGCTAACAATTGATGACCTAAACAGATACCAAAGATTGGTAAATCATGTTGTTCCATAGTCTTTTGTAAGTTGTAAACGGTAGAAGCACAATGGGTTGGATCACCTGGACCATTTGAAATGAAAATACCATCGAATTTATCAGCAATTTTATAAATTGGGTAATCGTATGGGAAGACGGTGATTGAAGCACCTCTAGAAACTAAAGATCTTAAGATATTTTCTTTGACACCACAATCAATGACAGCAACATGGTATTCACCAGTAGATGAAACATGGAATGGTGCTTTAGTGGTGACTTTATGAACTAAGTTAACAGATTCTGGATCTTGGAAAGCTTCATCTTGATCAGCATCGTATTCTTCACCAACTGAAATTCTAGCTAATGATGAACCTTGTTCTCTTAAGTAAGTAACAATGGATCTGGTATCAACACCTGTGATTGCGGCAATGCCTTCTTTTTGACACCATTCACTTAAAGATTGAACAGCAGTCCAATGAGAGTATTTTAAGGCAACATCAGCGACAACAATACCAGTACATTGAACATGAGGAGATTCAAAGTATTTTAATAAGTTAAATTCATCACGAGCCTCACCTGAAGGAACACCATAGTTACCGATCAAAGGTTGAGTGAAGACTAAGATTTGACCTTTATAAGAAGGATCAGTCATTGATTCTGGATAACCAACTAAAGAGGTAGTGAAGACGGCTTCACCACTAATGTTTTTGTTGGCACCAAAAGAATAACCATGGAAGACAGGACCATTTTTGATGGTTAAAGTAGCACGATTCAATTTCGATTGAGAAGTTAAATCAGTTGTGCTTGTTGCCAAAGAACGAACAAATTGTGATTTTTGGAAAAGAGACTTAGCAACGTTGAAGTTTCTTGCGATTAATGAGTTCATTTTGAGTGAAATAATCAGTGTGTTTAGTGTTTATATTAATGTAGTTGAAATTGAAGAAAATCTATTGTTGGTTAGTTTTCCAAATATGATCAGAGATGTAGTCTTGACAGGTATAGATTGAAGCAAAATTCATAAACAAGCTTGTAGCTGATATCTAATTGGACTCTAAGAACTCTTAATACGGGAAAAAGAACTCTTTAAAAGACGTTTAGGAATGAATTTGAAGATTTAATTTATGTCTGAATGAAAACTTTTTCGATTTTTTTTTTTTTCTTTTCCAACTGATAACAAAAATTTTCATTGACTCATCGCATGGATTTATTAGGCGGTTCTACACGGCTCTCCTGCCTAAATTACTTCAAGGGACGGAAGAAAAGTGATTTAATCACTGCTTGAGCATAAGTGTCGTCATTCAAACTACATTTGATTCCCAACTAATAATCTTCTTGTATTTCTATAAATCTATTTAAACTAGTTAGTTTCAAATATTCGTCATTTCAAGCTAATAGGATCTAACTCATACTCTAAATTTCAGACTGACATGCAAATCGTAAGTAAAACAATCATGAAATCCTGATTACTAAAAGGTTATGTGTTCATCACAAAAAAGATATACTAATTAGATCTCATATATAATAATAGTTTATACATACCTATTCCAAATGTTAGTAAGGTTTGATATTAATAGAATAATGGTTCCAAACAATACTATGGATCAGCACCACGCCCTGTCAGGGGCAGAATATCATCAAAGTGTACTCTTAACATAGAGTACACGCAGTTGACCGTCGTGAAATGTGGAAAATCATCATTAACATTGTATTGTCTGAAATATATTCGACTAAAACAAAACATACCCAAACACATATTGAAAAAACCTTAACAGAAAATTAATGCAAATTTGAAAAATCCTTCTTCCAAAATATTCTAATATAGATGTTAGTCCCAAAACTCATTTCATAAAATAAGATAAATGAAATCATATGCTCAATATCTTTTAAAATTTGTATTCAATTAGATTCAAAATCAGTAAAGCATGAATGGTTATTAAAAAGTTTTATCGATCACCAGGAAACCTGACTCTGACTCGTCATCTATAAAGTCTCATCACTTAAATCAATCAACCAATTTTCCAGATATGAGTATAATTCCAATCAGATTGTTATAACTTACAATTTCCAAGTTAAATAAAGATGATTCTTTCATTCAAAAGACGATAAGTTTCAATAAAATTGATATCCAAAGATCAGTAACGTGGGTTTTCTAAGTCCACTTATAAGCGTGTCCAGTCATGAATAATCGGTGCCCAGTGCTATGGCTCGTCATATCAATGAATATATTTTCATATACACTTAAAAGTTATTCTAGAAACCTGTTAGTTAAAGCGAACTTTTGGGATATCAAATCATAACACTTTATAAGTAAATACTTCTAATGTCAGCAGGTGCAAAAACTTGTACTTCAGAAAGATCAGTTGGTAATTCCAGCTTTGTTTTTGTAAAATCATCATAAAAAGAAAGTATTTTGTAAAGGTCATGAATTTTAAATGAAAAAACTTACTAATAAAAGAATCAATAAACCTCCAGAGTAAAATTATGAAGAGTACACCAATACTCAAAATCAAGCTGAAAGAACAATTGTTAGTTTCATCAATAACACATAATAATAGAATTACTATTTGAGTCACAATTCACAAATCTTTGGCAGTCAGATTAAAGAATTAAAATCATATGATTATCATATACTCTAGTTTGAAATTTTATTGTTTGATCATCACTCAAGACTGTGTAATTGATGAACTTCAAATTATCCTTCATGAATGACTATTAACATACTTTTTCTCTGATGTTTAAAGAACTTCTCCACTGATTATTCATTATGGAGAAAACTGAAGAAAAAACTACTGGGAAAAGTTTTCATTTTATAGTCGAAAGGCGATTTTAAGAAATTAGATTACCCGCCAACAACCACGAAAATTCCCACTTTGGATCAATTAGGAGATATTCGCGACTTAGGGCTTCAAATGATTGAAAATGTTTGGATGTTTTCATTTCGTTTTCATTTGGAAAAATTTAGAAATTGTAAACAAAACAATCAAAATTCAATCAAATTGAAGTTTTAAACCGGTTGAAATGTCGTTGGTTTGTGATTCAGTGAGAACAGACGCTTTTTTGGGCAATCAGAAACTGACTGAACTGGATATTGCCCATCATCTGTGGCCAAGTACAACCGAATCTGATGATGCTGAAACTAGATTCAACTTAACATTAACTAATGATACGGCTGGGGTTTTACCATTGAAGAACGGTTCTTTACCTCAAAGAGTGTCATATAGACTAACCAATGACTCAAGATCAATTCTTCTGGAACCAATTGCGTTTAATGATAATTTAAACGTTAAATTACAAAATTTAAAGATCAATTTACCTGACAAGATCATCTCCAATTGTTTTGTTATTAATTCATTCGTTAATAAAACTGATAATTTGGAATATATAATCATTGATTCCATTTCTGAATCAGGTGCCTTTTTCACGATTAGCTTTGCAGTTTCTCAATTTCTACAAGGCTCTTTTACAATCAACTCTGAAGAGTATGAAGACTGGTCTCGTATAACAAATGCTTATGGATTTGATATCAGAAAACCACATTTACTATATTCTTATTCTCATGATTACATCATTGTCCTGTTGAAAGATGGTGGTATAATTGGTTTATCAAAAGATTTAGAAAATTTCACATTTGATCCAATTTTATTTAATGATAATTCTTATTTTGAAAGTTTAGGAAAATATTTAAAACCATGGTCAAATAAATCAAAAATTACAGTGCCGAATGGATTATCGGAAAGAACTGTCATTGATTGTATACATTATGATGATTTGATAATCACTATAACAATCAATAAAAAATTACGTGTTTGGTCAAAATCAACACAGTCATTGATATTAGAACAGAATTTAAATGAATTAGTCAACAATTTAACTTCGAATAAAGATTTATTCGACTCACAACCAACAAAACTACTAAACATTCTAAAGACAAAATCAAGTGATACATACTTATCAATTTTTTTACCATTTGGAAATGGGATTTTCAAAATTTTCAAATTACAATCTTCACCACTAGATATTATCAATTTAGGTTCCAAATTTGAATTTAATTCCAACTTACCTGAAAGTACATCAATTTGGTCGGTTAGTGATTTTGATTTAATAGAAGCTAATTCAGCATTACAATTATGGGTTTTATGGAAAAGTGGTTATTCAACAATCATTCAGTCACTAGCAATCAACGAAGATTCATCATCAACATGGAACATGACTAATCAACTTCAAAAGACTCCATTCGTTTTAACAAAACTTAAAGATGAAGATTGGTCACAATTCTATAATCGTAAAATATTCCAAACATATAACAATAAAATCATTTTAACAGCATTATCAATTTTCAAAAAACATTTTATACCAAAAAATAAACAATTTATAGATGAAGATTTATCAATCTTGGATAGAGTCAATAAAACTATTGGTTTGAATATTTCATATGATAGCAATCACGAAAATACAATTGAAAGACAATGGTTTAGATTTGAGTCATTATGTAAAGAATTTCAAAAGCAATCAAATGAAGCATTGAAATTATACATTGAGGATGATTTTATCCTTTTGATAAATAGAGATGGATTTGGCACAGTCAGATCATTAACAGAATTGGAAAATTTGTCATTAAATAAAGATTTGACAAACATTGAAGATGATGATAAATTCATGAAAAAAAGATCGTTTATCAACATTATCTCTAATTTCAAGAAATCTTTGGGTAAAGAGATTCAAGAGGATTTATTAAACTCAATTATTTTGAACTCAAACCAAAATATTAACAATAAATCAATAAGAGAAGTTTCAACTCTCATTTATGAATCATGTTTAAATAATAAAATCAATCCTATTAATTTGAATACCTTCATTCAACAGTTAACAGAATTGGATGGATTCTTAGAATTAATTGGTGAATTAATCGAAATAGCATCAACAGGATCAATTGAAGAAAAATCTTCATTCGTTGATTCTAAACTAACAGAAGTAGGATCATCATTAATTTCATTATCAGTTAAACAAATTCTAGATGTTAATTTTGAACTTTTATTTGATTTATTCATTTTATTATTAACATTAGATTTTGAAAATAAAGATTTGACAAACTTTTATCTATCAACAATTCTAAAATTAGTTAGAAAATATTATATTTTCAGTTTATCATATGAAGTATCATTAGACGATTCATCAAAAGTTCAGATTGATCAATACTCGGACAATAAATTAACTAATCAATTAATAAACTTATCAATTCCAAAGGGTATTCATTTGAATCAAAATTCATTAGTCGCACTAATTGATACTAAATTAATCAAATTTGTTAATTCCAACGAGTATTTATACAATATTATCATATTTTTGATTTCCAAAAATTCATCAGATCTAGTTTATACTAAATTTTTACCATTTTTAGATGATTCTACTCCAATTTCAGCAATTTTGAGATCAATCACATACTTTAAACATGGAAATCCAGAAAAGGCAGCAAAATATTTTATTTTAAATGAATCAAAAATTTCGAACTATAAATTAACAATTGAAGAAAAGGAACTGTTCAAACCAATTGATGATTTTATTGCATTTTTCAACACAAAATTATCTAAATACTATTTAAATTTAGCAATTTTATTCTTGAATAATTCATTCTTCAAAGAAGCTTTCAAATTCATTAATTTTTCAATTTCAAAGAAAAATTTTGCTAATGATAAATTTGATGATGAATTTAAAGAACGAAAATTCCATGCATTATTTACAATTTCATTAGAATTACAAGATTTCAACAGTGTTAAATTTGCACTTGATAATATTAACTCAGATGAATTGAAAAGAGAATTATTAAGAAGATTAATTTCATCAGTATTCAAGACTAATTCAATTCATAAATTAATAGAGTTTGAATTCTTAAAAGATGAAAAATTGATCGATGAACTGTTATACTTAAGAGCAATCAATCCAAAGAATAGTTATTCCAAATCATTATTATATTATAAAGTCTTATATTCATTTAGATTTAAGAACAAGAATTTCAGAAATTCAATCGAATCACTATATGAATTCATCTATAAATTCAAATCAGAATCAAATAAAGAACAATTATTAATGATATCTGACCTATTCACTTTAATTTTAAATGTTTTAAAGAATTTCAAAAAAGATGATCAATGGATAATATATCGTTTAAATGAAAATGAAAATGATGTTTTGAGTTATGATGATTTAAAACAACAACATCAATCACTAATCAAAGATATTAAAAAATTACAATCATGATTATCGTCACCTCAAGAATCAACCTTAATTAGTATATATCATTATTCGAAAATCGTTATCAAAATTCAAATTTTAACCTCTGTTGATTGTATTACCACTACCTTTCCTATTATTTTCAGTAAATTCATCCCAATCTCTTGCCTTATAAGTATCTCTATCATTTTTCTCATAGTCATCTTCATCTGAACTCTCCTGTACTTCATTCGTGGAAGCGACCATCCCACCATTAGCCAATTCTTGTTCAAGATAATCTTCAACGGTCATGGTTGGTAAATATTGACCAGTTCCATAAACCTTCTTCTTTAAATCTTCTCTTTTCATAATGGTGAACGGTTTTAAAATCTTACCATCTTTCGATAGGAATTCACTGACTTTCGATACGTTTTCTAATTTATCTGTGAATTTAGTTGGATCATCATCCAAATTGTTTGGATTTCTCGATTTTTCTCTTTCATCATTTTCTTTAATCTCTTCAATCTTTGGAGCAAATTGTACAATCTCAAGTTCTTGAGTCACTAATCTGATGTTATTGAATGATCTGATACTGAATAACTTCAACTGATCAAAATACAACGATCTTATTTGTTCTTCATCGGCATTCAGATAATCCTGTTCATTATTTTCTAACTTCTCTAATATTGATAACTGTTCAGCCAATGATTTTTCCATTTTATAATTCTTAATCTTTTCATCCCTTGTCATTCTTGCATCTTCGTTAAACTTGGTGACTTTGAAAGGGTCTTCTTTGATCTTATCAATCTTTTGAATGTCTGATTTATCACAGATTCCATAATCACGAAGTCTTGTAAGGTACGAAAGATACAACAACACCGATTTCTTCAGGTTGTTTTGCCTAGATGGTTCATTCAATAGTGTGTACAGTTGAGCAATGTAGTAATCAACAGTTAGATACTTCAATTCTGAGGTGTTCAGATCTTCTAAAGATTCATTATCACTAAAATTATTTTGAATTGCACGTTGGAATAAAAGCCAATTCTGGATCGTTTCGGTTAGAGATTTTTGAAATTCAGGCGAGTTGTGCAGCAATGTTGATGACTCAATTCTGCTGAATTGTTCAAGGACCTCAGTAAATGCAACTTTCAAGGGTTTAGCCATGGTGTAATTTAAATTTGTGGATGTAATTTCAATGCGATGAGGTTATATAAATGATATATAATTTTCCGTTAATATTACACGCGAAACAATAATCCGAAGAAACTTATTCAACTATTGAAGTGAACAATCTAACCATGTCGCAACTTCCACCAGTCTACTTCAACAACGACGAGGATTCATTTGCTTTCTCCACAGCCAGAGTTCGTTGGATCAAAATTATCCAGGATTCGATCGATGACGTTCAAAACACAATCAACAATTATGTCCCACATGATGAAGAGTTCAAATCTCAAGGTTTAAAGATCATTCAGGAGTTACAGGCCCTCAAAGACGACGTTGTTCATGATGGTGCCATCACTGGCTTCAAAGATGAGTCGAACCTCGCTTCTAAATCGTACAATTCTGCTTTAAAGGGTAAGAACTACACTTGGTTAACGGGACCTTGGTTAATTTTAGAATGTTATTTATACAGAGTTATAAACGCATCATTCATTCAAAGATCAGAATGGTTCAACTACGATATCTTCGCAAACTTGAAGAATGATTCCTTCAAGGAATCGGTCTCTGGTGTCACTGAATTAGCTATTCGTTATCATCAATTATCAACAGAAGTATCAAACGGTGTTGATATCGATGATGAGTCATTAAGGGTTTTATTTAGAGAATTCGCAGAGATCTCATTATGGGGTAATGCCACTGATCTATCATTGTTGGCATGTGCTTCATTGGAAGATATCAAATCTATTCAAGGTGCGAAGGCAAGAAAGGAATCAGAGGATAAAATATTAACAAATGATTTAGACTTAGCATTTGAGGAATTGAAAAACTCTAAAAAGAGTACCAAAAGAGTTGATTTCGTTTTAGATAATTCAGGTTTTGAATTATATACTGATTTGATTTTTGCTCTGTTCTTAATTGATTTGAAATTAGTAGATGAAATTGTGTTACATACAAAGGACATTCCATGGATGGTCTCTGATGTGAACATCAAAGATTTCTATTCTTTATTATCATTATTGAAAGATGATCAAATTTTCAAGAGTCACAGGATCGAGTTGGACTTCTTAATTAATAAGTTAGAATATATGAATAATAAAGGTGTTTTAAATTTAAGAACATCACCATTTTGGACATTAGATCATGATTTCCATAAGATTTCTCCATCTGAAACTTCATCAGGTGGTGATTTGGTTCATAAAGATCTTTTGGACTCTTCACTAGTTATCTTTAAAGGTGATATGAATTATAGAAAGTTAACAGGTGATAGAAGATGGGATCCAACTACTTCTTTTATCAAATCAATCGGTCCTTTAGCTTCAGAAGGTTTGAAAATCTTAAGTTTAAGAACAGTTAAAGCAGATGTTATCGTTGGTTTAAGAGATGGATTGTATGAAGAAGTTACTAATGAATGGGGAAAAACTGATGAGAATAAATCAGGTTGGTTATCAAGTGGTAAGTATGCCGTTATTTCATTCTCGAGTGGTTCAAATTAGAATTATATAGAGGAATTAGTATACACGTTTTTCTTTTTTCAAAATTCATATTTACAAATAGACAAGTAGAATCGATGATGATTTTTATCAAATATTATTTAAATGTTGTTCATTATTTATTGGAATCACTGGAGGAATAAATGGAGGAACGAATTGTAAACCTATTGGTAATGGAGGAATCGTTGTGCTAGGATTTCCTGTATCCTGTTTCTTATTAGAACCATCTGAACTGTTGAGAGATCTTTTGATACCTCTTTTATCGAATTCAGAATCTAAATATTCATCAATTTGTTTTCTTAGTTCATCATTTGGTTTCAATTGATCTAAGAAAATATCTTCTTTTGAACAATTAGGACACACAAAGTCAGATTCCAATAAATATTCTTCAATCGTTGCTAATGAATATGATTTATTACAACATGGAGTTATGACTGGATCAATCATGAATTTATTATCAATTGGATCTAAGAAATTTGGATTAACTGTTTTTTTCAAATCGTTTAAAACTTCATCATTCTTATTCATCTTCTTTCTAAAAGTCTCCCATGTTTTATCATCTGCGACTTGAACCACATATTTACCTTCTTCATTCATCATATATGTCTTTGTTGGATCATCTTCTGGATTTTCGATTGTTTTCAAATATGTCTTTGGAATACCCGTAGTTCTCTTGATTCGTTTTCCTTCCCAATTAGGATCATCATTAGTAGGACAATTCTTGATCCAATGATCCTTGGACCCACATCTGTAACACATATAACCTGGTGGTGGAACGTCTTCTGGATTATTCGTTGTTGATGTTGTTTGTTTATTATAAATGGCAGTGGCTCCAGACATCACTTGTTGTGTTTGTTTCCATTGATCATCTTGATTAGCAAACATCGCACTGATTCTTTCTTCTTCAGTCATCGTTTGAGCTTCAGGCACAGCAGAGGTATTGTTATTATTATTATTAGTTGAATTGGTATTCAATGTAATTTTAGTGATTTTGGGTTTCCCAGTGACATACCTACTTGCTGTACCCTTTCCATGTTTAGCAGGAGGAGACCTTCTCGCAATGACAGAGGTGGAACGTGGAATGACGATAGTATCATCTGTATATTCATCATTTGTATCACTATTATAGATCTTTAAATCAAATGTAGTACCATCACCAAGTTTATTTTCGCTGATTATCTCCTTTTTCAGGTCAAATACAGTTATACCTGTCCCATCGAAAAGTATTCTAGAAGTGGCTTTCTGTGATCTAAAGCGGTAAAAGATTGTAGAGGACATGATCTCTAAATATAAATTGAAATGAATTGAAATAAATTTATTTCGTTTATAATGAATTGAATTGAAGAATTAAATTGAATATCGCCATCGCTCATAATATCAACTCCGGGTGACCTCATTTCATTTTGAATAAAAAAAAAGTCCCAAAGATTTCTACAATTAAGGCACAATTTCAACCATCTAAACAGTACGGAAAATGAGTAATCAAGGCTATTACGAGCTTTACAGAAGATCCACGTATGTCCCACTCCACTAACGCACAAAATCTGCGAAAAATTCTGATAAATTGAGTGTGATTTTTCGCATATTTCATTACGATTATAGTTACTAATACAAATGTATATAGATTAGGTACCACGCTAGCAGATGCATTGGATACATTGATCTCGTAAGTATAAGTGATGGAGGGATGTGTTATTAGTGATCTGTACTAATAGAGTCAACAGGGATCAGAGAATCCAACCACAGTTAGCAATGAGTATATTAGCAAATGTAAGTATAAATTTGACACATTAAGTATTAAAAATCATAATTTATTAACACTTCAAACTAGTTTGATAGAATCGTTTCCGAATCTTTGAAAGAGAATGTTAAATCCAAACTGCAGTTCAAAGGTCATCTACACACTTATAGATTCTGTGATGATGTTTGGACGTTTGTGATTAAAGACGTTAACGTTAAGTTAGATCAAAATGAAACAATCACCGCAGATAAGATCAAGATCGTTGCTTGTAACTCTAAGAAGGCCGGTGAGGTTTGAGTGGGTTGGACGAACCACACAGAGAGAGGGATTGATGATATAATTTTTTGGGGTTGATGTTCTTTTGTGATGCTAGATTTAATGTTATGTTTATAATTTTTGTAATGTATGGATATATTTTTTAACTGGTGAGGGATAGATTGTTCTGTCGAGGGGAAAGGTGAATAGTTTTCGTCATAAGTATCTGTAGATTGTTGGGATTGTTTATAATACTTACTAGCTTAGGCCATGATTTGTAGTTGCCTCCATGGAATGGCGTATCTTCTTGTGGTGAATCGGTAATGTGGATGGACCAAATAATCTATGTACTTTCTTGATAGTAGTAGCAGCACTTGAAGATTCTTTAATATGGATACGATGCTGTAGTTCGTTATGGTCAAATATAATGATCCAAATTGTAGAATTTTAGAATCTTTCTTTCTAGATAAATTTTCTTGAGTGGTGTCGAAATCCAGATTTACCACTTGAAGAAGGACGTAACCAGCACCATAGAAACTAGCATCGGTCAATACGATGAGCAGTAATTACTACCCTTTGATACCTCGAAGTGCTGTCTTGGTGGCATTAAATACAGCCAAAGCTTCATGAGAGAATTCAAATGGTTCAGTCTTCAATGAATTGTAAAGTGGTTTCAACAACCGACTATGTAAACGAGGTATTTAGGATTGATAAAATGTAACCAAACCAATAAACTGACAGCTGGGTTAGGTATTTTTTATCCACTTGGAACACAATTTCACAATTAATTTCCAAGAAAGCATTAGATTTAGCTTATAAACTAACTCTTCAATAAACATATTTCAAAACCAAACAATTTGAACCATAATGCTGACTCTGAATCGAAGATTGTATGATCATATACTTTACACTGGTTTATCAAAAATAGAGAACATGATTTTCGTTTATTCTTTTTTCTTTTAATGAATAGACTTATATATGAGAGACATGAGAATCACAAATTCCTTTCCTTTGTGTTGATTGACCCTTTGAAATTGAAATGTTGGAAATCATGTAAATCGTGTTAAGAGTAACTTATTTTAAGTAATAGGATCCTTTCCATTAATGCATGAATCATAATAATTGTTATAATATCTTTTTACAAACTTATCAAGTATTTGAGCTGTGTATTGAATAAAAAGTGACATCTGAGCAATGACTCAATGATACAACATCAGTTCAATGACACTGGCCCCTGGGAGAATATTTGGAAGTGTAGTGAATAGAGGTCGACTTAGTCAAATCTCTTCAATAATATCAGAGAAAGATGAAGGCATCCGGTGACTAAAAAGGTGTTGTTATTGGACCATCTACCAAAGTTCAAGTGGACAACAATGTTTTGACATCAATGAATTTGCAACTTTGATTCTAGAAGAAAACCCACTTGTTATATCTGTTCTCCATGTTATGTGTTTTATGGGTGATTAATGTATTAGTCTATTTGATACGTTCAGTGATAGTAATACTAATCTCTCTTTATATAAAATAAAGTATACAATTTGTGGACGAC
>PPNI02000011.1:86021-281401 GCA_003707195.2 Phaffomyces antillensis
ACAACAGCCACCCTGGAAAACTATATAAGGAGATGAATTCCTTATATGAGCCGCTGTATATATTTGTATAATTAATCAAATTTGCTATAAATTATACTAGTAGTTTGTTACTACTTATTGTGAGTTTATCACCACCGAAGCTCGACAGCTTCCATCATTGGTACTACAATTAGAGTCGTTTTAGGACCAGATTTCTACAGACCAGAGGTCCTTATATAGACGTCTAGTTGTGGCTTCGTTATAATAATAGAATGTTCTGGAATTAGATAATAATAGAATTTTCTAGAATGTAGTAGAAGTTAATAGAATCAGTTATGATGCGCCTGAACGTATCAAATAGACTAATACATTAATCACCCATAAAACACATAACATCCCACAGCGGGGGCCGTTAAATAATCATACTCAAGAATTAACATCAAAGCTCAATATATATAAGCAATTACGCTTCTACATCATCCAATGGCTTGTCAAAGATTTTGATCTTGATTTCTTCAAAACTGTTCTGATTTGTAAATGATTCGAAAATATCAACTCCTTAACTAGTAAAAAAAAAAATCTACAATAGAGAGGGCATAGCTATATGATAATAAAATCAACAAAGCTATATAATTATAAACAAATTATATTACGTAGATACTTTTAGTAATATATAATTTCATGGAAAGTTATGATGTTGAATAATAATAATAAGTAATCACTTAATCACAACACGGAACAGTTTATATTAATTAGCTGCTGAATATATCAGCCATCAATAAATATACTATAAATATCAATACAATTGTGTGATTACTATACGACGTAGCTAGCTAGGTAGCTAGCAGAGCAGAATAGCTCCTAATTGCATGACCATCATGATGAGTTTAGTTTTCAGCATACAGCTGTATAGCTTGATTTTGGTGTTATACAGATATGAGGCCGTCGGAGCTGATTTATTAAAAGAAAATTCTGAAAATGATTTTACGCTCCAAATTTTAAAACTACCAAATAATTTTTTTTAAACTGGTGTTAGAATGAAACAAAGTATACCATTATAGTACTGAGCTCAGTTATATACTTCACACCATATTTTAATATTTTTATCTGAAAATCGAGCAGATTCTGAGCAGCATGGAAGTTCCCGGTTCGGGACACAATATTGTGATATGTAGTGATTTTTTCAAAATATTTGATCTGACACGAAAAATTAATAGACTTTGATCAAACTATATTTGAGTACCAAGCAGTTAAGACTCAAGCTCAATTGAATAGAAATAGAATATATAGACATCTAAGGATAATATATTAGGCCAAAAATGCAATCATTTCGTGAAAATTTCGATGAGAAATTGAGATCTTTTTCACCATATCTACATTATAAATTAACACATAATCTCAAACCAATCAATCAATTTCTAAACATTCAAAGAATCAATGTCCCTAATTCATTAGATCAGTTGAAAAGCAGGATAAACAACAATTTTATCTATTTCAATGCGAATTACATCGTTGTTGTTATGGTTGTTTCATTATTGGTGTTATTATTAAGTAATTTATATTTGTTCTTGTCTATTGTTGGTTTAATCATAGGAGTTGTTTATTTACAAACAATAGAGATTCAAGAAATTGAGATTGAGATACTGAAGAAGAAAATGAATATGAGTAAAAGAAGCTTATATTTGATATTAATCCTGATAACAGTTCCTATAATTTGCATCACTGGACCAATTGGTACGTTATTTCAAGTGTTGAGCTACTCAGCTGCAGTGATTGGATTACATGCGTCATTGATTGATGGATACCACAGTGAGACTTCATTCAATGAGAGCATAGTTTAAAGGAACTTTGAGTGTTTTTATATTTAATGTAGATGAAACCCTAAAATGGCCGGGATTGACACAAATGGTAAAAGAGTGAAAAAATTGTAGGAATCCACCAGATTTGAATAGAAGAGAAATGCTCGAATAGATCAATTATAATGTCATTTTCAGCGATTTTGATCACTCAAATGACCCAATTTTTTGTGCCTGTCAAAGACATTTGCTGATGACTCTCCGATTCGTGAAGTACCACCACTTGATGGAGGAAAACATCAATTATCCGTGGAAAAAATTATAAAAACGTAGGAAATTTCTCTTTACTTTAAATCCCTTCTCAAACATCAATTCATATTTCTATATCTACAATCATGGGTGTCACAGACGTTTTAACTAGAAAATCAGGTGTCATTGTCGGTGACGACGTCAAAGCTTTATTCGATTATGCTCAAGCTCATCAATTCGCCATTCCAGCCATCAATGTTACTTCTTCTTCAACTGTTGTTGCTGCTTTAGAAGCTGCCAGAGATGCTAACTCTCCAATCATTTTACAAACTTCTCAAGGTGGTGCTGCTTACTTTGCTGGTAAAGGTGTTAAAAACGGTAACCAAGAAGCTTCAATTGCTGGTGCAATTGCTGCTGCTCATTATATTAGATCCATTGCTCCAATTTATGGTATTCCAGTTGTTTTACATACTGATCATTGTGCTAAAAAATTATTACCATGGTTCGATGGTTTCTTAGCTGCTGATGAAGCTTACTTCGCTGAACATGGTGAACCATTATTCTCATCTCATATGTTGGATTTATCAGAAGAAACCGATGAAGAAAACATTGCTACTTGTGTTAAATATTTCACTAGAATGGCTAAACTTGGTCAATGGTTAGAAATGGAAATTGGTATCACTGGTGGTGAAGAAGATGGTGTCAACAATGAACACGTCTCAAAAGATTCATTATATACTTCTCCAGAAACCGTTTTTGCAGTTCATAAAGCCTTATCTGCCATTGATCCAAAATTCTCAATTGCTGCTGCTTTTGGTAACGTCCATGGTGTTTACAAACCTGGTAACGTTCAATTGAAGCCATCAATTTTAGGTGATCATCAAGCTTATGCTAAAAAGACTTTAGGTTCTGATAAAACCCATCCATTATACTTGGTCTTCCATGGTGGTTCTGGTTCTACTCAAGAAGAGTTTGACACTGCTATCAAGAACGGTGTTGTTAAAGTCAATCTAGATACTGATTGTCAATACGCTTACTTGACTGGTATCAGAGATTACGTTTTAAACAAGAAAGATTACATTTCATCTCCAGTTGGTAACCCAGATGGTGAAGATAAACCAAATAAAAAATACTTTGACCCAAGAGTCTGGGTCAGAGAAGGTGAAAAGACCATGAGTGCCAGAATCTCCGAAGCTTTAGAGATCTTCCACACTAAGAACCAATTATAGTCTCTGAGTAATAAATATTTGTATCTGACGAGAATCGTACTACTAACTCTTTAAGTCAGCTATATGGTTTTCTAATTCGGGTAACTTTTGTTTTTTCGTCGACGAAAAAATTCAAATTAAAAAATTAATAAAGAGGCAAACTTATACCTGAAAATCAAGTTAAATTACAGATTTATTGAAGATTAAACTTATTTGTCGCACCGTTGCTCAATTGTGAATCATATCAGATCAAGACATTATCATCGCAAGTGAGATCAATTATCAAACAAAGTCTTTTTTTTTTCAAAAAATCATATTTAAAATTCACACATATAATATAAACACATAGCAATGTCTGATACAACAACAAATACTACCACACATAACAAACCATCCACACAACAAAGAAGAGCAAGAGGAGGATACAGAAACCAGTCCAAGAGATCCAACAACTCTACTTCAAACTCCGACAGTCAGCTAAGTGAAGACCTTACTTTCAAATTAAATACTTTGACTGAATTGTTTCCAGATTGGTCAAGAGAAGATTTAACAGATTTACTCAATGAATATGATGAATTAGAAACCGTGATCGAAAAGATCGCCACTGGCGCTGTTCAAAAATGGGATGAAGTTAAAACAAAGAAAGAAAAACAACAACAATCACAACAGTTACAACATCATCATCATGACGAAGAAAAAATAATAAATAAGGAAAACGGTTCAATTCCAAAGAAAGACTACAGTAAAAAACCAACTAAACCAGTTACCAAAAAGCCTGTTGTTCCAAAAGAAGAAAAGAAACCAACTGGTTCTGCTCCTGCTCCAGTTTCTGATTCTTTTTCATGGGCTTCTGCTTTAACTACTGAAAAACCAAAACCAAAACAAATATCCAAACCAGTAGAACCAAAACTAAAACCAAAACCAGAACAAGAAGAAGAAGAAGAACAACAACAACAACCAGAACAAGAAGATGAACAACAACATCAATCAAAACAATTACAGGAAGAAAAACCAAAAGAGCAAAAGAAATCTGAAAAGTCAGAACCAAAACCAAAGAAAGCTTCTGTTCCAGCAACCTCTAACTTATCATGGGCTTCTGTTGCAACTCCTCCATCTCCACCAAAACCTCAACCAAAGAAAAAATCTCAACCAAAACCAAAACAACCAAAACAACAACCAGTTGAAGATCATTTAGAGCAACCACAATCAACTGAAGAAGAGATTGTTCAAGCCATTGAACAAATCACCGTTGAAGATCGAAAAGCTGAACACGTTGAAAATATTGCCCAAGAAGCTGAAAAAGAAGAGGAAAAACCAAAACAACAAAGAAGATTACAACAAGATGCCCCAGTTGTTTTACCATCTTCAGCTAGTCAATCTGATAATGTTGGTATTTCTTTCGGTTCTTCATTATCAGAAGAAGAAAAACCACAAACAGCTTTAGTTCAAGCTCAAGCTCCAGTTCAAGATGCTCAACCAGATCAAGCTCAACAACAAGCTCAAGTTCAAGCTCAACAACAATACCAAGCTCAAGTTCAAGCTCAACAACAATACTTATACCAACAACAATATCAACAACAAGCAGCTTCTTATCAACAACAAGCTCAAGCTCAACCAGGTCAATATCAACAAGCCCCAAAAGGTTACGATCAATATTATGGTTATCAACCAGGTTACAACTTCTATGATTATCAATCATTGAACCAATATCAACAAACCCCACAAATTACTCAACAACATCAAATTTCACAACAAGGAACAAGATCATTGGAACAACAAGCTCAAAAATATCAACAATCACCATATGGAGTTCCACCTCAAGTTAACTCTCAAAATGGATTACCAAATGGTTCAAATGAATTAAATTCAGCTTCTCCAGTTGTTTCTAATGGTCAACCAACTACTGCTTCAAATGGTCAACCCCAACAACCATATCAAAGTCCATATGTTAATATGAACCCATACATGTACTACCCACAACAATATCAACAATATTATCTACAACAACAACAACAACAACAATTCTTACCATATTCTCAAGGTCAACAACCAAAATCTTATGGTAATTATCCTCAAATCAATGCTCCAAATCAACATGGTGCTCAACAACAAGTTCCAAACTCAGCTTCATCGGGTCAACAACAAGGTTCAAATACTGCTTCTGTCAACGGGACTGCTACCTCCAATGCTGGTCAATCTCAAGGTGATGATGCTGCATCTCAACAAGCTCAACAAGCTTATTATCAACAATTACATGCTCAACAACAAGCTCAACAACCTTCACAGCAATACTATTATGGTGGTGCTTCTAATGAGTACAATCAAACTTACAGAAACTGGTAAGTTATTTAAGGGTGTTGTAAGTATGTTTTGAAGTGATTAGAAGGTTAGATGTGTATTTTTATATAGTTTTTTTTTTTTTGTATTTGATTGGAGTTGTATCATTGATTTGATGTTGAAATGTGGTTTAAATTTGAGAGGGAGTTTTTTCTTATGATGTTGCCTTTGTTTTAGAGATGCGAGAGATAGATCTGTTTTTGTTGTTGAGACTTGGGATATTTGTGCTGATATTGTTTTTTTTCTCTAATGTCATTGTTTTAAAAGGTATAATTATTTCAGTTTTCATTTTTGTATTATTCAAATAAGTTAGTGGTTGGCTTTATTTGCTAATGAAAAGATGAAGATCATGATTATGTTTTAAAAGGAAAAATAAAGTATTATTGGTTGTGCTGAAGTTAATTATTTTTGTTTTGTTAATTGAGATATCACTTTTTTATTTACATTGATTTTATTATTTTATTTCAGAGTTTCTTATTTGGATATTTGCTATGTTTTTGGTTTTCATAGTCTTTACTTTTGATTAATCTGAGATATTGATAAATTCAATTAAAATGATTCTTTTGATTATTTATTTTTGGTTTTTTGAATAATTAGAATTTGAATTTAAGTTATAAGAATGGTATCATAATAGCTTTCACAATTGTTTTATCACGGTTATTATTTTAGTTATTTTGGTATTTTTATTATTTGGGAAGAGAAAAATTTGCGCAGAAATCCCCGTTTTTATCACGTTAAAGAAACAAAGGAACGAAAAAAATAAGAGAAAGAAAGGGGAGGAGATTATATATAGGAAGAAGATTAAACACATTTTTTATACATTAAGGTTTTTGATAGTTTCAAAAATTTTAATCATTCATCATTTGAAAAAAGAAAAAATTGTAAAAGTATTCATTTGAAATTCTTTTCATGAGAGATTCACTATTGTTATATATTAAGGCTTTAAATTTTACTCATGGTTAAAAATTATTAAATGAACAATTTTTTTTGTTATTAATTTTAGTATCGTCGTATCTTGTAGGTATTACAATTTTTTGATTCAAAAATCTTAAAAAAACCCATGTATGTATTCATAAAAAGATGATTAAAGTAGCGATTAGATGTTAAAATAATGTTGAAAACAATCAGTCATTCAAAGTGATGACGACTTTACCAGCAGCTTTATGATCAACTATACTCTTAGCAGCATCTTGAAATTTTTCTAAAGGATGAATTGAATCAATAGTAGTTTTGATTTTACCTTCTTCTAATAATTTCGAAGCTAAAGGATACCAATTAGTAGTAATTGAAGAGAATTTATAGTTATAAGATTGTGGTAAAAGCAATCTTTTGGCTAATCCAAAACTGAAATAACTTGTGAATGGCTTATGATAATCCGCAATATGATCACCAACAATAGTAACATATAATGAATCTTCTGTTTTTGGTTTTAAGATTTTATCAATTACTGGGAATAACGACTTGGTACCAATTGTATCAATGATCAAATCGAATCTCTTTCCTGATTCTTGAACTATTTTAACTGATTCAGCAGCAACGTCTTGAGTCTTGTAATCGATAATTGAATCAGCACCATAACTTTTAACCCTTTCTGATGAAGTTGAAGAGTTAACAGAAGCAACAAATTCAACATTATAATGATTTTTCAATAGTTGAATAACATAAGCACCAACAGAAGATGAACCACCATAGACCAAAGCTCTTGTGTTTTCATTTGGTGGATTTTTAGTATGTGATAGAGTAGTGTATGCAGTACCAAAGACCAACGGAAATGAAGCAGCATCAGTAAATGAAACAGAGTCAGGAATCTTACCAAAATTATGTCTTGATTTTTCAACATCATATTTTAAATATTCAGATAATGTACCTTGAGGAGTATAAGTCTCTTCAAATAATCCTGAAATTCTATCACCAATTGCATAATCTTTGACATTTGAACCTAATTGTTCAATAACACCACTGAAATCTCTACCAAATCCATGAGTCCCACGTTTGAAGAATAGTAATGGAGCACTGTTGAATAAAGTGAAATCGACTGGATTTAAAGCAGCAGCTTTAACTTTGACTAAAATCTCATTTGGACCTAAATTAGAGGTCAATTCAGATAATTTATGAGTTCTTAAGGTTAAATCCCCCTTGTAGTCGAATTCGACTCTTTTGAATTGTTTATCTTCTGACATTTCTTTCAAAAAAATGACTTAAGGATTAAAAGAGTTGATATTTTTGAATTTTTTTTTGCCTCCTTTATAAAAGTTATATTCTTTCTTTTAAAAAATTGTTGCTACACTTAGTTTATACATGTCATATATATGCCACACTTTTAGCATCAGCTCAGTCTATTCATGGAGTGGCCCTTTCAAATAAGCAGCTTCTGTTGCTCATCGACAATTCAATTTTAGCGACACAGTTTTTTTTCTCCCCCTAAGCTAACTTATATGTAATTCTAGAAAACGTCTCTCTTTTAGCTCTCTATTTACTCCTAAATCTCCTGTTCTTCTCTTGATTGCGCTTTTTTTTTTTTTTTTTTTAGATAATTATATTGTTCATTAAATTTTGTCTATACAATCTTATACTCCATCTCTTTCTGGCTTCTATTTGATACGCCGTCTTCATTGATGTTTCCTTATAGCATTTTTTTCCAGGAATGATTATTCATGCAAGTTAGCATCGGTTCAGTCTTGCCAATGTGGCTTGCTTTCCTGGTCAAAATTTCTTAAGTTCGGAACTCTACCTTAGTGAGGTAAACAGAGCAGATAAAATTGTATCAAGTATGCGGCTTTAGCTCAGTTGGGAGAGCGTCAGACTGAAGATCTGAAGGTCCTGTGTTCGATCCACAGAAATCGCACATTTTTTATACATATTGTATGTATAATGGATCACGAATTGTAATCTGGCTGTTGGTTAGATGTTCTTTTGTTTTTGATACCAGTCATCTCAATAGAATGCCATATCGAACATTCCGTGACTAGAATATCTATATGATATTCACAGTTTATTATTGATCAAGTTTATAAATTTGTGCATTAATGTTTTATTTATATAATTTTGAGTTTGCTTGATTGACAACTTTTATCATTCATAGCATGATTTCATTACTATAGTGCTCTTTCATTTTATCAACAGTCAGTTCAGTATACTCATCCAAAGAAAGTCCATTATCGTAATTATTATACCAATCAGCACTTTTTAATAACGTTGATAACTTTTTAAATGATGTATTTTCCCATGGTTGAGAGGATTCATTGAAGTTATGATTGGTTACTAGTTTTGCATCCTTTTTATCTCTGAATACAACAATTCCCATTTCAAGTTTCTTATTCCTTGGATCTTTACCCAATTTTTCTAGTTTTTCAATTTCACCAAACACTGAAAGTATTCCCTCCAAAACATCATCAGTAAAAAGTTCAGTTATTTCTTTCTTGTATTTCCATTTCACGATAATTGTTCGTTCTGATGGATAACTAGACTTAATTTCTTGATTATTTCCAATTATTCTTTCATTTTTAGAACTGATTTCTTCTTCTAATTTTCTTCTTTTTGCCACACCTTCCTTCCTCAGTCTTTCAACCTCATTAGAATAGTAGTTTTTAGATTCCATGGGATTATTTGTACTCCATGATGTCTTATTTCTTTTCTCTGCTTTTTCTAACTCATCTTTCATTCTTCTACGCTCTTTATCCATCGATTCATCTCTAAGTTCCTGTTGTTTAATTGAATAAATCCAAGATTCATGCTCTTTCCTTAAATTTGGATCAGTCAGCACATTCAGTGCTATTGTTAATTTATGAAACAGTACAGCAGCCTTTGGATCTGGATTTTTATCAGGATGGTAAATTAACGCCTGTTTTCTATAGGCTCTCCTTATGACTGAGTCCGAAGACCCCAATGGGATCTGCAGCAGTAAGTAGGCGTCGATGTTCTCATCTTTGAAGAAATCAAGGTCTTTTTTAGTGGACATTTAGTGTTTTGTTGATGGTTGCAGTTTTGTTTATCGATTTTCTTTTTCTTTCAATTTTTTTATTTACAACTCATAATTCATTAATCGCTATTTGAGCTCAGTTCAAAATGTCCAAAGTGGATGAAATCACAGAGTCATTACAATCAACAGCAATTGACAAATCTGCAAACATTGATAAACTATACTCAGATCCAGAATCATACTCAGTGGAAGATGCAAAGAGAGTTTTGATTAAGGCTAAAATGGAAGTAGCTCAACATTTACAGAATAAAGTCAATACTGATATCCATGGCTCGATCAAGGTCATGAAATACACAAAAATGATTGATTTCTTCGTCAAATTAATCACAAATGACTCTAAAGTGAAATACTTGAATGCTTTTAAACTCGAAATTAAATCAAACGGAGAAGACGAATCATTATTATCATTGATCAATAAGTTTTTAAGTGTCCTAGACTTTGAGTTGATTGACTCACAACCGTTGATCTCCACAATAATACCATATATTGACACCTCAGACTCGGTCTTCCTAATTTTGGTATCAATGATAACACGTTTTAAAGAAAAGATTCATCCATTCTTAGAGGAAGAGTTTGAAATTTTGACACTTGATGAAAATTCATTATCTTCATTTAAATTGTTATCTTTATTGTTTTCAATTGATCCTATCCTTGCAACTACTCTTTTCAAAATCCCATCTTTCCAAAATTTATTGACAAAGATCAACACGAATAGTTCAACAACCTCATTGAAAGTCATTAAATCAGCATTGAATTTATTATCAAGTGCATGTATTGATTCAGGAATGAGAAATTTGATAGTCGAGAAATATCTAGACACTGTCGTATTTGCATTGAGGTCAACTGATAATCCATCAATTCAATCATTATCTGGTCTAGTCATTTTGAAAACTTGGAACTTTGAAGTTTTCGCTTCTAAAGATATCAAAATTGATGATTTATGTGATATTTTTGTTAATAATCTTGATGAAAACTCCATTGAAGGGTTGACTTACATTAGCTTAAAGAAATCAGTTAAAATTAAATTGAGAAATTGTGAGAGTTTCATATTTGATTTGTTTGCAAAGATTCAAGATAAAGATAAATTATATGGTATTTTATCAATCTTTGGGAATTTATCAACAATTGACGAGAAAGATGAAGTTTCAAATTTGAAGAAACAAGCACAAAAGAATTTAGATGAGTCCATTGAAGAAAATCAAGATGAGATTC
This sequence comes from Phaffomyces antillensis, assembly GCA_003707195.2. NCBI lineage: Eukaryota > Fungi > Ascomycota > Saccharomycetes > Phaffomycetales > Phaffomycetaceae > Phaffomyces > Phaffomyces antillensis. The sequence goes on from PPNI02000011.1 coordinate 96,782, forward strand.
AAAAATTTAGATCCGAATTAGTTGAAAGACGTTTAGTTGAAATAATGACCAAAATTCCACAAACAAATAACACATCACAACAATGTTTGAAATTACTATACAATTTAAGTAATTTGAAAAAATTACGCCCTGAAATCATCAAACAAGGTGGGTTTCATCTATTAATGAAACTTTTAGCTGATGTAAATTCCTTTGAATCGAAAAAATTGGGTCTCAAAGCATTATGTTCTATAGTCTCATCAACAAATCCAACTCTAATATTTAATAAAAGCTCTCCTAAAACTGCTTTCAATTATATTTTCAACGTCCTCGTGGAGGAAGAGTCATTTAAGCCAAGTGATGAATACATTGCCTTGATAGCATTGACCAATATTGCGTTATTAAAAGACATTACATCATTATCACCAAAACAATGGGAGATCATTGATTCGTTTTTAATCAGCGATAATTTACTATTAAGAAGATCAACAATCGAATTGATTGCAAATTTGATGCAACATGAACAGAATCTAATCGCATTATTCAACTTTGATAACAATGAATCTAAGAAAAGGTTTGAAATAATTGTACAATATACTCAATTAGAAGATCTTAAATCACAAAGTGCTGCATTGACAGTGTTAACATCTGGTGTTACAATTCCATTTATCTGTGAGAGTATGGTTAAGAATTCATCAATTCTTAAATATTGTAAGAGCATTATTCACGAACAGCTCTCGTATAGCGAATTAGTTGAAAGAGCTCTATTTATTTTATATTACATTGTGTTTAATCTCGAAGAGTCCAACTATGATGTTATTGAATTGATCCAAAAGGACACACAATTGAAAAAAGATCTGAAAAAAATTGAGAGCATTTCTAAAGACTCACAAACAATCGAAATGGCTCAAGAGATCTCACTACTCGTGAGTTTCCAATAATAAACACTGAATTTTATGAGCCTATACAATTAACTGTAGACTTCACACCGGAGTTTCGGATTTATCAAAAGTTATACAAATAATTTAGCAGTGCCCGCTTTATTTAAAAATAAAAATAGTTTTTGACATAAACAAGATTTGAATAATAAATCACAACTCATAACCAAATGAGCGATATTAAAGACAAGCTGCTCGACAATCAAGAGTCTGAAACAGGGCTCGATCAGCATCTGGAGTCAATTGACGAAGAAATCTCCTTGAAATCTGTCAAATCAAACTCGTCTACTAAACCAATACATGAAGATATCACAACAGAACAAGATCCAATACTGGTTAGATATATAGCTGCATGCCAAGCTGGTGATATAGTCACTGTTAAAGAACTTATCGAAGCCGGTGTTGTTGAGATCGGAACAGATGTGGACGAGAATAACGTCAGTGGGTTACATTGGGCCAGTATTAATAATAGATTATCAGTTGTTAAATACTTGGTTACAAATGGTGCTGTTGTTGACACAATTGGCGGTGATTTGAATGCTACACCATTACAATGGGCTTGTCGTTATGGCTTAGTCTACATTGTAGATTATCTATTGAAGCAAGGTGCGGATCCTACTAAGACTGATTCACAAGGATTTAACGCATTACATCTAGCTGTCCATTCTTCAAATATCATGCTTGTCATCTATATGTTGGTATGCGCACCACAAGTTGATATCAATATACCTGACCCAAATCTAAGAACCGCTTTGCACTGGGCAGCTTATCAAGGTGATGCTCTAAGTGTTGATGTATTATTGAAATTTGAAGCAGGTGTCAGAAAAGTTGATAACGAGGGCTTTACTCCACTCCATTGGGGGTTAATTAGAGGTCAAAAAGATTGTTTGAAAAGACTTATTCAAGAAGGTTCAGATATATCGCAACAAACCAATGATGGTAAAGATTGTTTTGCTATTGCACTTGATATGAATACTACCACAAGTTTCAAAAATGCTTTATATGAATCTGGTTATAAAAGTGATGGAACTCCAATTAAGAAGATCTTTGATGAAAAATGGGCAAAACTGTTAACTTTTTTCTTTCCTTATCTCATACTAGGAGCATGTTTAAAAATTGCCTCGTCACAAAGTATAATCGTCACATTACTTTCATTTATTGTTATATTCATTGTTTCTGATTTGATAATGAAAAAGCTATTGTTTCCATCTTATATCTTGTCATCTTCTTCACCTGTGATTAAATCTCCATTCTTATCAGGAATATTTTCAGCTACTGCGTTCTGGGTTTTAGTTGCTTGGTTCTTTGTCGTTTTACCAAATACTGCCTTAGAAGCTCCACTATCCAACCTTTTATTTCTAACATTCTTTTCTTCCACCATATATCATTTCAGAGAAGCAATGTTTAAAAATCCAGGTACGATAGATAGACCAGAATCTAATGATGAAATTAAGCAAACAATTTATGATTTATTACAAGAAGGAAAATATGATGCTAAGGATTTTTGTATTTATACATTTATCAGAAAACCATTGAGAAGTAGATATTCTCAATTTTATAAGAAATGTGTTGCCAGATTCGATCATTTTTGTCCTTGGGTTTATAATGATATTGGGTTAAGAAATCATAAAGCGTTTATGTTCTTTATAATCTCTCTTGAACTTGGTATTTTATTCTTCCTTATTACTGCTTTCGAATATTTTGATGAACTTGAAGATGATGACCTGAAATGTTCTATACTAAGTGATGAACTATGTGCTGGATGGATAAAATCAAGATTTGTTTTACTCTTATCATTTTGGGCAATGTTCCAATTGATTTGGTTAACATTCTTATTATTTTCTCAGATTTTCCAAATAAGTAAAGGTTTAACAACTTTAGAAATCACAAACATTACAAAAAATTCGAGTAATGGCTCTAATCCATATTATTCAAGTGCTCCTACAGAATTGCTTGAGGAGGAATCGAATCCTGGTGCAACTGGATCAACCAAACATTCACATAAACACATCTGTTCAACTTTCTTTCTTTTAACTGGTATTGATCAGTTTATGATTGCCATTAGACAAACACTAGGATTGAAAGGTGATTTATCAGTCTCTGAACTACCATTTGATTATGGATTGAAACAAAATTTGATAGACTTTTGGTTTGCTAGTGGTGATGATCATTTGAAACTAAGAAATTTGATCAAATTTCCAGTTAAAGGTGAAGCTAATCTAGGTGGGCAAACAGTTGATTATTTTAAACTTTATACACCTCCACCAAAGAATCTCAATTTCGGAAATGCTGAAGTTTGAGGTCATTACGAATAAGAAAATGAAAGTAAGGAGTTATGCATATGAGACTCATTCTTTTGTAGGTTTTACTAAAATATCATTAACTAAGTTATTTTATATTATAAATATATGAGTGGGTTGGTTAAAATGAATCAATGATAAGACCATCTAGTAATTGCAGATTGTAATATGTTGCAACATTCTTAAAAGTTCCAACGTTTTGCATAATATCTTTCTTTGGAGCAGTCTCTATCCAAGATCCAGAACAAGAACAATAAGTAGACATTTCAGTTTCTCTAACTTTATGACATTTAGAACATTTTAAATCTTGAGTGTAATAATTGATTATTATTCTTTGTAAAGAATTAATTAATTCTTCTTCTAGTTCAGATTTATTATATAACACTTCACAGTTTGAACAAGACCATAAAGTTTTTTCATCATCACGACAAAAATCAAGATCTCTAACTTGATGACAATAAGAGCATAAAATACCAGGAATAATCAATGAAGTACTTGGATTTTCAAATATAGATTCTTTAGCAAATTCACCGACTTCCACTGTATGTAACATCTCTTTTCTTAGTAAGCCCATTTCTAATTTTCTAGCTCCTGATAATGTGAAAACACTGGATAACGTTTTTATCAATTCTAATAAGGGAGATTTCAATTTTTTATGGTAACCAACAGGTTTTGGAAATTCATAATCTGCTTTTCTATCAGGGTCTAGAATTGCATCATTTTGATTACGCAATAGTGTTTTCAATCTTCTAATAAGTGGAAGTCTAAACATTTCTGTAATACCGTGATCAACATCTTCTTCAAGTTGCTTGTTTTGATTATTTTGATTTTTCAGGATGTGTGAAATTTGTGTAACCCTTGGTGTACTTTGAGTTCCAGGTTGGAGAGATTCAGTTTTACCTTTAATTAAAGATGTAATAAATATTTGTATCCAATCTTCGAATTCAGGTTGATAAACTTTTGGTAAATAATCCTTTATTTGCCATTTTGTCAAAATAGTTAGTTCTTGTTCTTCCTTTTCTGAAATTTCTAGACATGCTCTACCACAATAATTATACTGATCCATCCAAACTAGAAGATCCCAGTATTTTTCAATTCTAAGATCCAGATAATTGAATAATGGTCTAGCCCTGACTGCTTTAATGATATATTGAGCATAAGCATATGAATTTTCAACAGAAACTTTAGTTGTTTTCAAAATGATTTTAGATCTATTTGCAAAGATAACAGTGGCACCTAATTTGGAAAATTCTGCAGATAATTGTAAGATCGCCTTCTTGGTTAAATTATGAACGTGATGCTTTAAATATGAGTCATATAACATTGAATCTTTACTTTGAATCCATGAAACGAAAGTATGAACCATGGCATCAGCATTAGTGTTATTCTTAAAAGCATCATCCCACCAATCTTTGATCATTGTTCTTAAAATAACTAAACTTGGACCTGAGAAGGTATCTTCTGAAAGAATAGCAGTGCCGTTATTATTATTAAAAACAGTTTCAACATCAGCCATATCTGTACCTTCAGCATCATTAATCAATGCAGATGTTAATAAAGTATTCACAGTTAAATTTTCAATTTCAATTTCTAATGAAGCAGTTTCATAAACTTCTGGATTATTAATTGTTGGGAATTCCAAGTTTTCATTTTCAATAAATAATGAATCCTTTTCTTTACCACCATAATCTGGAGTAGGTTTTGGGGACCACCATAAAACAATATTATTTTTCTTTAATCTTCTTGCATATTCAATATCAACTAAATAACCAATATCATCAACTTTCAAGTTACATAATGGGACGTTTGAATAACGAGCTAGACTTCTAAAGTGTTTAATCCAATGTGATAAAGTTAAATAATGACTACATGCCTTTTTCAAGACCATTGATTGCCAACCAAGAGCAGGCAAATGAGATTCTGAGGTTTTCATTTGAATCAATGGAAAATCATTTGATGCTTTCAAAGATTTGATCAGCTGAGGTGAATTTGGAGATTGAATAACCATCATTGGTTTTGTTAATTTCTCTTCATTGATCTTATTAACAAAGCTATTAAGTTTTCTATAAAGTTTTGATAGTTCATCAAAATAAACAATTTCAAACGCCATATCTTCTTTATAATTGACAATATTATCAAGTTCTTTGAGTTGATCTTTCTTGGATTGATATAGATCTCTATAAAGCTTTTCAACATTACCTGTTAGGGGTTGAGCATTTTTAGAAGGTTTCAAAACAAACATCATAACTTTTTCTGACCAAGAATTAAACAAGGAAAAGATCTGATAATCATTTGATGACATATGAAAAATATAAGAAACATCTAACTTGAAATCTGAAAGATAATGAGATGAGCCAGTCATTGATAACGATTTCAAATCAAAACCATTTTTCAAACCTTTTCCTAAAGTACCAATTTTATTACTACTGAAGCCAACAGAATTACCTAGTTCCAAAATAACTCGTTCAGTTGAATCAATTTCAGATTCATATAGACCTAAAATATTTTGATTCATTAATAAGCCACCAGCTTTAGTAATTTCTTCTTGATAAGTTGTTTCAGGCATTGTCAATCTAAAAAGATTAGTGGCATCATGTCCATTTGGTAAAATACTTGTAACTTTCTCAACTTCACAACTTGGTATTGAATGATCTGGCAATATTGATTTTTTAAAACTCAAATAAATCTTCTTTGGAACATGAAAAATAAAAGATTGAACTTTTCCATCAATTAAAACATAAGCTCTAACATCACCAGGGTTTGAATCTAGTTTATATTGAATGACTTCCCATGTTGAACCAGCAAAGTTTTCAGCTTGGGTTCTAACCATATTACCCACTGTAGATCTATGACTAGATTCACCAGAATCACCAAATAAGTTTCTTCTTCTTGTTCTTGCTTTTTGGGCAACTTTCCATTTCAACTTTTGATACTGTAAAAATCCAATATAATCATCGTCTGGTGATGGACATTTCCCGTTCAATAAATTGATTTCTTCCTCGCTTGGTTCATCGGTTTCTTTATGTTGACCTTTACGTTTCTTTGAAGTGACTTTTGAAAATATAGGTTTTCTGATAGCATCTTCCTTTCCAATATCTTCAATATCTTTAACAATATCAATTGGATTAGTAGTAGATACAGTGAAGAACTTGCTCAAAGAGGATTGTTGTTTCTTATCATTCTTAGCAGCAATCTTTTTATGTAACCAATCAGGATGTTTGACTCTTGGGACAGGATTTGGAACATCTTGTAAAGCAGCAGGAATGGTAATAATTTTTTGAATAACTGATTCTAAACGTTCTTTATAATAATTCCAATCAATGATATTTCTAGGATCAAAATCTTCTAATTGAGGGTTTAATAGCCATCTTCTCAAAAAATTCTTTTTAACTGACAATTCGGATGAGAAAATTGCAACTGGAATAGCTCTTTCTGTAATTGGTGCATTCTTTGGCATTTCTGAAATAATATATTTAACAGCTAAACCTTTATCTTTAACCATTTCAGCACCTAAAAATTCACCTAATCTTTTAGCAGTTGTAATTGAAGTTGATTTTTGACCTTCGTATTCATCTAAACTTTTACTCATCGATTTATTTTCACAAATCAATTCGATCAAATCTTCATCTTCTAAATTGGAACCTTTGGTATCTAAAACATCTAACCAACGATTTGCAACATTAGCAACAGCTCCATAACAAGATTCTAGAGTATCACCTTCTAAGAAAAGGTTGAAGATATCCGATTGGAAGTTTTTAATCAACTGTAATTCACCACGTCTTTTCAATTCAAAACCTTTCAATTCAGCAAGAGAGCCATCATCATTGAAAACAGCATAACGTTTTTTTAAACCTTTACCCTCTTCCTTAGAAGTTGGTAAAATCATTGCTTTATAAGGACCATCAACCTCAAAGAAAATGGAATTATCACTATGTGTTTCATATTTCTTAGTGACTGGATCAACTAAAGTTTGATACTGATGATTCGTGAATTTTTCATGAACTAAATAATTCAACATTGAACATGGATATGAAATATATAATGATTTACCATTTTTTAGATTAAATGTGAAATTTTCAGGAAATGATGAAGGAATAATACACCAAATACCATCAGTATCTAATTCTAATGGTCTACCTAGTCTTTCAATCAACGCTCTAGCCATTTGAATAATAGTAGCACCAGTCAAACATGTGATACCGGCCATTTCAATAGAATACCATCTTGAACCTTTTCTCATGACATAACCATAGAAAGAATTTAAGATAACTTTGAAAGCCAATTGTAAAGAATCGTAATAAACACTCTTTTTCTTGGATTCTTCTTTTTCAAAACCAGCTTGTTTATCTGCTGTCTTTTTCCAAGTTTTAGCTAAACCTTTAAACTCATAACGTCTATCTCTAAAATTTCTAACAGTATTAACGTAAAATGGATTCTCTCTCTGACAAACAATAGCTTCTCTTTCAACGGTTTTAGTTTCTTTAACTTTATGATAATTCTTTCTTGAAAAATCTTGTAATCTTTTCTTGATTAATGCTACTTGTTCAGCATACGGTAAGTCTTCAAAATTTCTTCTTGAAAAACCAGCTCGCTTTGGAGGGAATGTTTCATTTTGTAAAGATCTTTTAACTAAATGATATTCATCCATCTTAGCAGGGATATAATCACCTCTCCATGCCCATGTTAGTCTCCTATCACAGTTTTTACCAGGCCTATTGAAATCACAAGCTGCACAATCTTTTTCAGTTTTCATTGAATCAGGTTGTAAACGATTAGAACACATGATATTGGGATACATTGATGCCACATCAACGTGATAAATCAATGGTTTTTCATTTCTTTTTGGATTTTCTTTTAATTCTAATAATTGAGCCTTGATATTTTCATAGACTTCATCAAAATTTGTAACGTCTTCTAAATTTGACTTTTCCTCAACAGTAATACTAAACTTTAAAGCATTTGATAAATCTGCTAATATCTCATCAATAACAGTTGGATCAATCTTGAATTCATTTTTCAAATCGGATCTGAAAACACCAGCTTCTAAAGATTCAACATGTCCACCAACATAAGTTTCAGTTTCTAATAAATGACCATCATAAAATCTTTCAAGTGGATCAATATGTTTATTTGGTAAAACAATTCCATTTTCATAGGCTTGAACCATCAATAACATCTCACATAAGGTACCAGTACCTTTTCTTAATAGTTCATCTGGGTTTAGTGGAACAATAATACCTAAAGAATTAATGAAATTACTGACAATTTTTCTATATAAATAAAAAGTTGCAACGGCATCAGAAACAGAATATTCAGATAAGATTTGTGGTTTTGAGTATGCATATGGAGTCATTAATTCTGGATCTAATTCGATTGGATTATAACCTAATTTTGATTTTGTAACAGCTTTTAAACCTTGTGAACCTTGAGGTAGATAAGAATCTCTTTTCACCCATCTATAACAGTCCATATGAGAGCAGTATGTTGATTTATATTCACCTTCTGCATCAACTGCGAATCCGATTTCATCATACATGTTCAATCCATGAACTGAAGCTCTTGCCTCCACAAATGGCCAATCGAAAAAATCACCATTGAAAGTAGCAATGATAGTTGGTTTAGCATCTCGTATATGTTCAAAGAATTTTTGTAATGTTCTTTTCTCATCAGGTTCATTGAAAACTGTGAATAAACCAGGATATTCAGGTTTTGGAGTATATTCGAAATCATCAATATCTTCAGAAATAATTTCCCTATTAGTGATCAGAAACCCATCACCATCAATCATATATGAGATCATCATTACTTGATCAGTTGCAGAATCAGGGAATTTTAATGGTCTTTTAGTGGTTTCAATATCAAAAGCTAATGTAACTGGTTCACCGAATTCAATTCTATCAGAAATTTCATTAAATATCACATCATTTTCATCAGCTGTAACTTTATACCATTTACCCATTCTAATATTTCTATCAATAGAGACACGAGTTGTATAAGGCACATCATGTTCTCTAATATCTTCAATATATTCAGAAATATCACTCTTAGATGCATCATTTAAAAAGCTATTATTAACTGCAGAATAGATCTCTTTTGCAGATTTTTTGGATACATTGTCTTTGACAATAGGTTGTAATAATCTTCTAGCTTCAAACAAATCACCAGAGTTTGGGAATGATAATTTCAATAGATTTTTTTGTAAACCAGTTAAATGATTAGGCATAGCTAAATCATCTTTAGCCAATCTTGTTATTGATTTAATATTTGCCTCTAGGATTTTCTTTAGGTATTCTTCAACTTCAGCTTCATATCCAGGAGTTGTAATAACGTATAGATATGGATCATATTGAACAGTGGCTTTGAATGTACCACCTTCATCATCCAAGAAATAATAATTAACAGCTGAGACTCCACTAACATAGTCCTTACTCGGTATAGTTGTAGCATGCATATTCATCAACCAGCCAGTTTTTGGAGCTCCTGCCTCATACCTTTCAAAGCCCATCATAACATCTATTTCATCTGATCTTTTAGCCTGCTCTAAACCTCTTAAAGTATTATTATTACTGTTATTACCATAACTGGACTTATTATCGGTATTGGGCACGTAGTTATCACGTTTGTTCAATGAGTTTTTCACAAATCTGGCCGTAGTCGAGCCCTTGAACTTGTTGTTGGCTCGCTGGGCCATCTCTTCTTGTTATAGTTTGCAATTGAATTGTTCTCTGTTTATCTGTTTCTTCAGTTCAAAAGACGCGAAATTCTATTTAGATAAAAAGAAAAAACGCGTAAAATCGCATCGCTCCATCGCTCGCTAACCAAAATCACGTGCCGAACTCGCGAAATTTTGAAAAAATTCCCAATTTCCAGAAATATTTCAATAAACAAAACTCATTTAAAAAGACCAAACTGTTCAATTTTGAAGATTTAATCCCGGAAAATGTCGTACAATCCTTACTCAGATAATTCTGAAGTCAAGCATAAACTTCACCAGCCGCAACCACAGTACTCAAACAGCTACCAACCACAACAACAGCAACAGCAGAATCAATATAACCAGTACCAACAACCACAACAGCAATATAACCAACAATATGGTCAAAAGCAATTCAATCAATCACCTCAATTTCAACAAAATCAACCACAACAACAATTTAATCAAGGTCCGGGGCAACCAATGTTCGGTGCCAACATTTTACAGGATCCAGCAGCTGCAATGACTTTTCAAGTTGGTCAAAATGCAATGCTTGCAGGTTCTCAATTCGTTGAACAAAATATTAATAAATACGTCTCTACTCAAGATATCAAATATTATTTCAAAGTCTCTAACTCTTATGTTTTTAATAAATTATTACTGATTTTATTCCCATTTAGAAATAAAAGCTGGATCAGAACTTATAGATCAACTCAGGACAATACCGAATCAACAGATTCATACGCCTACCCATACGATGACACAAATGCACCAGATTTATACATTCCATTAATGGGTGTTGTTACTTATATTCTAACACTGGCTTTGATTTCAGGTTTAAAGAATGAATTTCATCCTGAAGTTTTTGGTTTCAAAACAAGTTCAACTTTAGCTTATTTATTATTGGATTTTGCTGTTTTGAAGCTAGGTTTATATTTATTGAATATCAATTCTAAGACTTGGGATTTGATATCTTATGTTGGTTATAAATTTGTTCCAATCACTTTAATTTTATTCGTTAAAACAGTTTCTGAATCAAGAGTGTTTAACTGGGTCGTTTATATTTATCTACTGTTAGCCTTTGCATTCTTTGAACTAAGAGCTATCAGATTCAACTTGTTTTGCGGTGTCAATAATTCAACACAAACCATGAATCATAAGTCGCTAAAAAATACTAATTACTTTTTATTCGTGTATGCATTCTTATTCCAAGGATCATTATTATGGTTATTAAGTTAAATAAGAATATCAAGCTGAAAAGATATAAGTTAATAAGCTTAACTAGATATAATTGAAAGAAAAATAATACACAGGTTTCTTATTTATTCAAAGTCATTATCATTAAATTAATCAAATCCGATTATACCTTATAATTTTCTCTTTTTTCTATCTCTTGTCTTCATATTCTCTTGACAATCAGAGCAGTACCATTTCCCTTTTGGTGGTTCTTTCAGACCAACACAACCATAATGGAACCATTCATATTTACAATCATCATTATCACAACCAACCATTTCACCAAATGAGACGTTTTGACAAAAACAGTACAGAGTTTTATCTTCATCGGCATCATTAATACCATCATTACTATCTGTTACTTCCAAATCAGGAATCTTCATGTTTTTGGTAACAGTTTGTGTTATTTCTGGAGTTTTAGTTTCTTCATTTCTATGTCTCTTTAATGATTTAACAGGAACAGGAGTTGATCCATTTGATGTGGATATTGCTGATGCATTCGGTATTTGTGCAATTGGTGTGATTGATTTAGTCACTGATACCTTTTGTTTCTTTTTGACTTGCGGTGAAACCTCGTAATCCATTTGATAGCCATTATTTGAATAATTATTATTATAGTTCATATTTTCATCGTTATAACCATTAGAAATAGCAGCAGTTGCAGCTCTTGAAGTTCCCCTACTGGAAAATAAATTTTCTTCAAGTTCTAAATCTATGGTATCACTGACTAATAACCCTTCATTTTTCAGTTTTTCCATATCATTTTCTAATTTAGTTAGATGTTTCGCAGTTAAAAACAATGCAGTGTTTGCAGAGATACATTTTTCTTTCTGTAATTTCTCAGCTCGTTTGAAATCTTCTCTGATCTTAGCGTAGAGTTGTGTTTCTTTTGGATTTTTAGTTAGTGAACCATGTTGTTTAATGAATTTATGAATAGCAGAGTCCTTTTGAGATACTTTCTTTCTTATTTCGTATAGCACAGCATCACTTGTCCCTAGTTCTGAGAGTAGATGTTGCAGTTCAGCAGGTAGATTTGATAGATCCTGTGTGTACTGGTCTAATATAGCAGCTGTATCCATGATAGTAACTCCGTTGTTTTACCGTTATTTACCACAGTGATTTGAAGAGAAGAAGTTCTCGAATCTTTCAAAATAATAATTTCAAAACATCCACACACCAAAATCAATTTCACTACGTCATAGATGAGGTCCGATATTAATTGTTTATTTCATTGTGAGTTCACTGAGTTCACGTCCAGATAAGTGGTAGAAGTCGAGGTGGAAACGGCTGCTGGTTGTGGGACCGGAATGTCTGATAGGGAATGAGAGCTCAGATTGATTCGACTCCTTTCTTCCAAATACTTCTCCAGAATCAATGCGTTTCTTGAGTTGGCTTTATACACAACTTCAACAAAGCTACCAACAATAGGAATCAAACCAACAACGAAGTCGATTACGATATTCATCAAGAATAAAAGCTGAATCTTTAATGGTAGCCCATCATCGACTTCTCTTGCCATTTTAAATAACAGTAATGATAATGAAACTGAAACAACATCACCAACTACAGGTATCACTCCAATAAGACCATTCCAACCAACTCTGAATCCAAACACACTGAAAAGCATGTCTAAATGATATGCTCTTCTCATAACTCTCTTCAAAATCGAGGAATCATTGTTGGAAAGTCCATCAGGAATGGATCTTGGTCTCTTCATTGTCTTCACTTTAGTTCCAGTAAAGAAAGAACGTTGAACGATTTCATACTGAGATCATATGTTAGTAACTAAAGATTAATAATTGAAATACACTTATGAAACAACTCACTTCTTCATAATAGGGATCTTCTGTACCGAATTTATTCCATTTATTCTCTCTAAATATCTGAGTCTCTAGTTAGTTTACTTATGTCCCATTTGAAATATCAGTAAACGAAGATAACTCACCTTTTGAGCAACGTATTTGATTACCCAGTTAACTAAAAACATTTTTGTATCTTCAAATTATTGCTGTATTCTTGAATATTATAAAAAGAATAACAGTGAAGGATATAAATTTAGACAATAATTTAATTTAATCCATTTTACGTCAGTTTTGAAATTGTTGCTAAAAAATGTGACACTTTAAAAATTCCCACTACAAACAATTAATAAGTTAATGAGATATAAAAATACAAGAATGTTTAAAGTACACACAGTTTATGCCCACGTTAAATGTTAAAATAACAGCAAAAGACCAACTAAAAGTTCAAATAATAAAAAAATACACCAGACCTCATCCCAAAATCTGTAGAAAATATGGAAAAAAACGTATTATAAATGATCAAATTATAACCTCATCTTTCAATCCTTTTTAGCAGAAGCTCTGGAAAAAGTAACTGGAGGATTTGGGATATCTGGTTGTTCGATAAGTTTAGCTTGTAAAGCGAGACTGTAATCTCTCAATTGGGTGTTTTCATTTCTTAAAGCTTCAATAGTTTGTTTTAAAGTATCAACTTCTTTAGCTTTAGCTTCTAAATCCTTGATGTAGATGTCTTTACGTTGTCTAAAGGCTCTTTGAGCTAATCTATTTTGAGCAGCTCTTTTAGTGTTGCTTAGAGGTTTACCATTACGAACTAATTCTTCAGCAGCTTTACTTTCATTTTCAGGGGCCCCATCAGAAACTGCAACAGCAGCAGCAGCAACATCATAAGTTTCTTCACTCAAAGCCTGTCCTTGCTGTTGAGTTAAAGCAACAACGGCTTCTTGTTGATTGATAGTTTCTCTACTGAAACTTGGGTCAATTTGTTCTTCAATGGCTCTTTTTTTTTCATCTCCTGACCAGTAGCTTTGTTGGTTACTCACTGAAACATTCGATGTTAGTTATTGTAGTTATTTTATCATCATTGCTATTTATGTGTCATTGGTGTGTTATCATGTAGGTGGTGGACTATTACCTAATCCTCCACTTGATTATCTAATGATGGAGATAATGTGAGAGCTCTTTTGAAATTTTTGACTTTAAAAGAGGCAATTCACATCCAGAAAAACTGAGGCAAAATGCCAGGAATAAGCTAAACGTTTTCTCCAGATTTCACGTAGTTCAAAAAACGACATAAATTGGTCTTATCCAGTTGAATACTCACTTTTTTAATTAATTATTTGTTTGTTTTTTGTTTTGTTTGTTATTTGTTTTGATGAATTACAAAGCAATTATAAATATTTCCAGAATTTCAACGAAAATGAAAAGAAAAAAAAAAAATTGAAAAAAGTTCGCGAAAACTACATAATGAGGAAACGTTACGTAGCTCTGTTCATTTATAAACGTTAAGAGTTCCACTTCTATCAACAGTTAGGATCATTTCATAAGGAACTAAAGCCAACGATATTCCCATTATTCTATCATGGTGCCCTTTGATCAATCTATCATTCTCCTCAGATAATAATCCTTTGTTTCTTCTTCTTCTTCTTTTATCAGACTTACTTAATTCTGAACTATCTGGATATTTTAAACTTGTTATTCTTAGATTTGAATTGATCTGGGACGTTACATAATTTGGTTTTGAATATTCGTCTTGATCATGATCCTTGAAATTGATACCTGAACTTAACACTATTTTAGATTCTTCTGGATTATAAACATTCCATAAAATCAAATCATAAGTTGGTGTTGCTGTTAATATCCAAAATTTCTTCTCATTGGCATCATAATTAGTTTCAATTAATTTTAATGCGGTTAATGATGAGTTAGTGACTTCTTTTTCTTTCTTATCAATACTTAAGTATTCATGATTATCTTTAGTGATTTCAATTACATTAAATCTATCAAAATCTGCCTTTTCATTACCTTGAGTGAAAATTTCACGACATAAACCTAAGCTTATATCAAAGATAATAACATCTGATTCTCCAGTGCCTCCAATCAAAGTAATATATCTATTTTTTTTCCTATTTAACTGGAAATCATTAAAACATGTACATATCTGATCAATACTGAAACCTGCTTTAAATTTCCATGATTTTAAATGTACTTTGAATCTTAGATCGCATAAGTTCAAAATACCTTTTGAAGTACCAATAACCAACCAGTTATTATTTAAATCAATCGCAAAACTAGTGATTAGTCCATGAAGCGGATCATTAGCCAATTTGAATTCTTTTTCCATTTTACCAATATCAAACCCAATGATTTCACATGATGTAGTGATTGCATATAATAGATTAAGTGATTCATATTCTCCAAATTCAAAAGAAACAACATAATCTTCATCATTTTGAAGTTTAGTTTCTCTGACTACGTTTAATCCACTAATGATTCTATCTTTACCATTGAAACCTGAAGTGTATTCAATTGACATTATTCTAATATAACCATCTTTTGTAGTAACACCAAAACAATTATAATTTTTCAGGAACTTGATACAAGTGATTGAATGATTCAATTCAGTTGTGAAAATAGATGAATTTGACAAATTTCTTTCTAATTTAAAAGTATCCCATATTTTCAAACCTCCTAAATCATCACCAGTTATGAAAAAACTGTGATCTGGTGAAACATCAATTGAATTTATACATGATTTATGTTCTTTTAGATGAAAGACCAAATCACCTTTTGGATTCCATGATTTATTTACGTTCAAATTTTTGATTTGTGATGGTAGTTTTTCTGCAAAGTCATCTAATTCATCCAACATTGGTTCAATTTCAATTGTACTTAAAAATTTCAGAATATTTTCATCTTTACCACCATAACTGTTTTTAACAATGTTATTGCTTTTAATTGAATTATTATTTGACTTTTTTTTCAATCTAGCAATTTTTTGAGTTTTAGTAAAAGATGATTCTAATTGCCCATAAACTATTTCTGCATTGGTTGTGATTGATGGTGAAGCCTTTGACTTATTATTAAGAACAAGTGATTTTGTGAAATCTTCAGACAATTGTTTACTCGTATTCACTGTTCCAATAACCCCTGCACTTGAGTTGTTCAATGATGGTGTTTGTAATAAAGTTTCTTGATCATTTAGATCATCTTCTCCAAGTCTATCATCAACAAAACTAACAGTATGACCAATTCCGTCATCATGTTCTTCTAAATTGACACCATTGGCAAAACTTTCAGTCTGAAATTTAGAACTTGTATCAAAGAAAACATTTCTTGGTAACACCCCTAATTCTTGAATGTTTATGTTACCAGATTCATGATCATTAGTTGTTTGGGAAATAAATGATAGTTTTGAAACCCTATAAATATATTCTCTTAAATCAACAACTTTCCAAAGTTCAGTTTCATTTAAACCAGATGTAATCAATCTATCAATCCAAGATTTATCTTCTTTTGATAATGGGACCTCTGAATTACCATATTTGATAGATGAAACTTTTTCATTTTGATTTGTTATCAGTTCATGGATACTATTACTTTTGATTGATGATTTATTGACTTGTTTCCAAAACAAACTTTGTTCTGCTTTTAATGCCCAGGTGGAAACTAGATTATATATTGATCTAGGTAATGGTTTGGCACATACTGAATATAATGTTTCCCAACTGAAATCAGTTACATCATATTCTAAATAAGTTCTTATTATTGGATATAACATACAGTAACGATCAGCTAGTGATAAATCTTTAGCTAGTGTGACAATCAAGGAAAGAGTACCCTGTTTGATCCATTCATTTGGATGAATCAAGAATTTTGTGATTATATTTAACAAATCCCATACAAATTCGGACCTTATTAATCCAATCATTAATAAATCTTCAAAAACGTGTAAAACCTTAATGACAACTAGTTCTTCCGGATCTGATAAGGTTTGAACCAATAATGGTAAAATATAATGCTCTAAACTAGTTGTACCAACATAAACAGATAATCCAACGACAGATTCAACAAATGAAATTCTTAAAGATGAGTTTTTATCATTTAAATAAGTTATCAAATGACTTAAAACTAAATCATTTGTCTTTTCTTTACCTAAAAATGAGCACAATGGCAATATACCTCTCAATAGAGCAATCTTAACGTTGATTTCAGAATCAGTCAAAAGAGAAATTGCAAAACTTTCGAAGTCAACACTCAAACTTTCTCTTGAAATATCAAACATCCCACTATTAGCAATTCCAATATTTTCAGTTTCTGGATCAATTGAGGTTTGTAAAACACTTGATTTTAAAATTGCAGCCATTTCATAAAATCTTAATGAAACTTCCGCTAAATATGGTAAACAACTAGCAAATTGAATTCTTACATAAGATGTTGAATTTCTTAATAGTTTAGTTAATCTTGGTATGATATATTCTCTAAAGATTAACACATTGACAGGGCCAATTGAGTCCACCAGTAATAATAATTGTGTTAATGATTTTAATGCTTGTGATTGCACATTATGAGAGGGATCATCTAGTAATGAAATAATATAAGGCAATGAGCGATCTAGTTTAGAGTCGTCATCTATCATTTCTGATAATGCTAATATTAATTCCAATGCTTGAATCTTGGAGTTCTCTAAATGTACGTGTCTTAGGGAAGTATAAACCAAACTTAAAAGTATTAATGGAGTTGATTGAATTTCAGAAGGTTGAAGCTTTGAAGTTGATCTGAGTTTATAGCCTTTGGGAATACCAGGTAATGAAAGTTCTAAAGGTAATAAATGATTAAACTCAACATCAGAAGAACCATTAATAGTAAGTTTCTTTTTTTCATTAACTGGGTAATCAAAGTTCAGAAAATGACAAATTTTATCAAACTCATTATATATTCTATTGATTCTTAGATCGGGCTCCTGAATGTTTTGATCAATTGAAAAATCTGAAGTTATATTATTAAATTTTTCAAAGTATTCATATAAGAATTCATAAAAAGTTTCAGGAAATATTAATTTTCGAAACTTATCTAAATATTCCCTTGCTGATAATCTATCATTTGGATCCAAACTAGTCATACTCTTAACTAGTTCTTTTACTTGAACATCTAAAATCCCAGATAAATTAGGAATATATTCCCCTCTTTTGTATTTATAGAGCTGAGCTAATGAAAAAATAGGAGAGCCTTCCAGAAAAATCTCACCAATTGCACAGCCTAAACTGAAAATATCCATTTGTGGAGTTAATGAATCATTGTAAGAGTTTAATTCCTTTGAGCTATTTAGAAATCTTTCAGGTGCAATATAACAACTTCTTCTTTGTGATGTATCAAAATAGAAAGAATAGATTCCAGGATTATCCTCTGGTAAATATGCTGGTTTAAAAGGCGCAAAATCACTCAATAAAGTCCAATTCCATGATGTTACTAAAATATTCTCTGTTTTAATATCTCCATGATATATTTCATTTTCATGACAATTCGCCAATGAACTCAACAATTGGAAAACGATCCATTTTTTTTCAACATCTTCAAGAAATGGCCTCGTACTTATTCTGTCATATACATTAGTCTTTATGAACTGTCGTATTAGATATCCTGCTCTATCAGTTTCAATTATTTTAGAATATGGTAATGTTCCACTAATTTGGCTCAATTGCTTTTTGTACCTCTGTAGCAGATGCGACCATTTAGTGAGATCTTTATTTGATGCATTTGGTTTTATGAACACTTTAACAACCACAACACCATTTGGATCATTGGCTCTTATCGCTTTCAAGAATCTGGATTGTCCAATTTGTTTGGAATACTGTATATTTTCAAGGACGTTCACATACGCAGAGACAGCAATTGAAGGAGCTGTTGGTGCCATCAAAGATAACTCTGCCCCCATTTCTTCAGTCTAATTTTGTAAGTGTAAATTGTATCTAGATGTTCACAGATCATTTCAGATCTAAAGTCCTCAAACTGCTTAATTAACTATGTCAAAATAAAGCCATCCGGGCACACCAACCTTTCCCAATTCGGCCGATAGTAATAGACTACACAAATCATTTTTGAGATAATATAAAATTGTTCATTAATTTTGAAAAAGCTATTCATACCCTATTTCAACGATTAGAAATTCTTTGAGTTCAACATTTTCCCTAATCTTTCCACCTTGAAATTTTCAACTTCTTCATGTATTAAAATTTTATAATCATTTAAAGAAGAAGCATGATTTTCAAAATTAAAATCGAATAACTCTCTTGAAACTGCTTCATTATTAACATCTCTAATTGATTTCAAAAACCCATGACTTAAAGCGTCTTTAACGGTAAATCTTTCATTTGTATCCCAACATAAAAGTTTACCTAATAAGTCATGAGCAGCTTCATTTGCAAATGGGAAAACTTCATTCCATTGCATTGGTTTGTATTGTGGATTTGGGTGACTAAATAGATCCCAAGCCAGACTCGTACCATATCTTAGAATAATATCTTTCGTTGGTGTACCTAATACTTTTAATATTTCATTTGCTTGATGCATTTGGTTTTTGCCAATAAATAATGGTCTTCTTCCATATAATTCAGCAAATATACAGCCAACAGCCCACATATCGACTGATTTTGAGTAATTTCTTCTACTTAGTAACAATTCTGGAGCTCTGTACCAGCGGGTTGCAACATAGTTAGTAATATTGGTTGATTTCGTCTTGAAAAATTTAGATGCAATTCCTCTTGCCAAACCAAAGTCACAGATCTTCAAAGTACCTTGAATTGTAACTAAAATATTACCTGGTTTCAAATCTCTATGAATAACATCAGCAGAATGAATATATTTAACACCCGATAATATTTGATAAAGAAAACTTTGGATATGAAATTCTGAGAATTGTACTGATGAATGTATAACTCTTGCTAAATCATAATCAACCAATTCTTGAAAACAATATAATCCATCATAAGGTTGACAATAAACTATATCCAAATCAATCAAATTAACAACATTAGTATGGCCTTTAAAGAATCTCATTAGTTTCAATTCTCTGACTGCTCGTTTCAATAAAACTTCTTTGTTAAATATACCTGAAACTTTTTTAATTGCAATTGGAGTTGGTTTTTCAGGATTTACCAAATCTAAAGCAGAACACACTGTACCATATGACCCTTTCCCTAAAACATTCTGAATGTGGTACCTTGAATCAACATAAAAATCTGCCTTTTCATAAACTGTATAACCAAGTTTTGACTGTTTTTGAAAATTGTTCCTTCTTTGATTATTGGGAATATTGTTGATATTGGTATTATCACTTAAGATATTAGCCATATTGATTTGATCCTGACTCGAATCTTCTGATAAAAGTATCACAAATTTTGAGATAATGAGATTCGATAGATGGGAGAGAAGATTAACATAACTCAACACACAATTTTTTCTAATAAAGCTATACTAAAACCACAAATTTGTTATCACAAAAACAACTTTATAAATAAAATCCAGATTAAGCGTGAAGACTAAATAAAAAACATGAAATTTCACAGACCTAAGCTCTATTAAATACAAAGGTATCTACCACCTACATTCTACTTCAAATACCTCAAATCTGACAACTTCCACTGACATTTTTCCTATTACGATCTAAGATAAAGAAAAAAGATTTAATTTGCGCACATCCAAACCCCGTCTATTAATTATGTCATATAATAGAGAATCTACAGCCAATTATTGTAAACATTTTCTTTTTTAATCTTAAAGCACCTTCTTGTTCAATTAGCAACGTCTCATTCTTCTGTTATGCTGCGCTTGCCACACTCACACATGAATAAGACTCTCTTCCAATCAAAGCTAAACATCATATCAACTAAGAGGTTCGCATCAATCATATCTGATAACCCACACGATAGCAAACACAAATGGCCTAAACACCCAAACCCAACTCCTTATGACATTCTAAACCTATCACACTCATCCTTTGACCGTCAAAAATTAAGAACTCATTATTATAAGCTAGCTAAAGTTTATCACCCTGATCTGGCTGCTGCTAGAGACTTGAAGGATCATAAAGGGAAGTCATTGACAAATGAACGTAAGAATGAAAGATTTAAACTGTTAACAGAGGCATACACATTATTGAAGGATCCTAGAAAGAAAGCAATGTACGATAGTCATAAAATAGGATGGGGTGCAAGCTCGAATAAACTGTACGAAGATGCATTTGCAAAACAAAGAAACACACATACATCAAATCCGTACTACGCATCACAAGAGTATTGGAATGCTAGTAATTGGGAAGACTATCAAAATCTAAATAAGAATCAGACGATGTCAGCAGAAGAATTACATCAGGATAAAATGAAGGTGTTATTGATGATTATTTGTTTTATTATTGCATCAGCTTCTTTACAAGGTTGGTATATTTTAGAAAGTGTAGAGAAGACTATTTTTGAAAACAGAAAAGTTCATGATGACACAGAATTTGATTTGAATCTAGCATATATTAACTATGGACTTGATACTACTAAGTTGAGTAGAATCAGAAGATTTTTGTGGTTCAGAACCTTCGGATTGTACAGAAAAAAAGAGCATTTGGATCAGAGTTCCAAGGACAACGAATCTTTAATCAAAGAAGTCATTGGAGAAGCTGAATAAACAGTTTTAATTGGATCACAAGACCGGTTTTGGTGTGCATTGTACAGTAAAATATAAGTATTCGCGAAATTGAACAAAAACGTCACAAAAAAGTTTGATTTTAAAGATTCACCAACATTTCTCCAGCTAATAAATATGTCCCTTGACTTCTTACAGCCCGACACTGTCCTCAATTTACAGAACATCAGAGATGTACTTATCCGTATGGAAGACACAATCATCTTCGACTTCATTGAAAGATCCCAATTCTACAAATCCCCATCAGTTTATCAATCAAATACATTCCCAATCGAGAATTTCGATGGTTCATTATTAGATTACGCTTTAATGCAATTGGAAAAATTACATTCACAATTAAGAAGATTTGAATCGCCAGATGAGGTCCCATTCTTTCCAAAGGAAATATTAACACCAATCTTACCATCTATCAACTATCCAAAAATTCTTGCTTCATATTCTGATGAGATTAATATTAACGATATCATTAAAGACGTCTATTTGAAAAATATCATTCCATTAATCAGTATAAAAGAAGGAGATCAACCTGAAAACTTGGGTTCTTGTGTCACTTGTGATATTGAAACATTACAGGCCTTATCAAGAAGAATCCATTTTGGTAAGTTTGTCGCTGAAGTTAAATTTCAAACTGAGAAGGAAAAATTCACTAAATTGATCAAAGATCGTGATGTTCCAGGTATTGATGCTGCTATCACCAATGCTGCTGTTGAAGCCAAAATTTTGGAAAGGTTGATTGAAAAGGGTAAAGCTTATGGTACTGATCCACATTTAAAAGAAACTAAAATTACACCTGAATATTTAGCAAAAATTTATAAAGATTACATCATTCCATTAACTAAAAAAGTTGAAGTTGATTATCTATTAAGAAGATTAGAGGATGATGATAAATTCAACTAATGCTTATAATTAATGAATTTGGTACATTTTGTGTCTTTCTATCATAATATTATAGTGAAGTACTTGAAAAATTGTAGTTACATATAATAATTCTCCTTTCGCTATAAATATACCTCAAAAGAATATCAAAAGTTAGCCTAATGCTCGCATTGCTAGTTCGAATGCGTAGAAAGTAGCCGCATTGGCAGGTGCTGCTCTTAAGATAGTAGGTGTAAACCCTCTAAAGAACCCTTTAAAACCGTCAGCCTTGTATGTTTTCTTGATAACGTCAAAGATCCCTTTATACCTTGGATTTTGTAAACTATCAGTTTGTAATCTTGATTTGATGAAATCAACAGGGTATGCAGTGAACCACATTGCATAACCTGAAGAAGCACCAAATAAACATAGTTTTGACCCATGAATATCTTTTCTTTCGATTTTTTTACTGATACACTCTCTTTTAACTAAATATTCATATGTGAGAAAGTAGATTCCCATCCCATGAGCTTCTCTTATCGCAGTTGCAACAAACCCTTTCATTAATCCAATTGCACCATGTGTGTTAAAAATACTTTTGATCATTCCCAATGGACCTAAATTACCCTTGATTTGTGTTTGCAATCTTGATCTGATCAATTCAATAGGACTAGCTAATATAGAGTTAGCCAACCCTGCAACAGAACCAGCTGTGTAGTATTGTAGACCAGATAGATGTTTTTCATTCTTGAAAACAACTCTTTTCATGTATTCATTAACCCCAAATTGAATTGAAACACAAGCACCAACCCCGATCAAAGGTGTTAATGTCCCCTTATAGAAAGCTAAAGGACCTTCCTCTTTTATTAATTTCTGAACAACGTCTAAAGTACTCTTATATTTACCTTGAGTATCTGAAGCTAGACGAACTTTAGTGGTATCAAACGGCTGACCAACTAAAACTTGAGTGATTCCACCAATTGTACCAGCGAGAAGATCCTTGAAGACTCTGTAGTCATCGCCCTTGTTAAGTTCCGTATCGATGAGGAGAGGCTCTTCAGTTGACATTGTCTTAGTCGAGCAGCGTTGAGATCTAGAATTGATTTCAATCAACTAAATTTGTATCGACTTTAAATTTTTTATCTATAATCGGAGTCAATTTTAGATGGTGGAGTCAAACTATGCAAGCATAGAAATTACTGGAGTAACCTGAAAGACTGAAACCACTTAAGTGCCCAGGTCTTTATCTGTTTAAGTCGTAACCAAGAACAGTTTTAGCGAACTCAGATTATTAAGTTGCCATTATGGACAATTAAATCCTCCATTACTTTCTTTGTCAGTTTATATAATTTTCTGCAATCATTGGATAAGGTCTTAAATTATCCCAAGTCTGGGTCCGTGAAGGTGTTTCTGGAAGGTTAGATCTTGAAATTTCACTGCTTTTACTGAAGTTGATGTGTCGAATAGATTGAAATTTCTCTTGTTTTTCTCACTATATTCAATTTTTGTGTCAAACTTTTTGGTTAAAAAAGAATAAAATCAAAATTGTGTTAAAGTTACTCTTTGGGGCTCAAACAAAGTAAACTCCCGCATCATAACTATTGATAGTATATTATGGACGGTTTGGATGTTGTTGATTTCATTGAAAATGTTTTCTTCCCAGTGACAATCGGGTTATTACTCTCTGTCGCAATCTATACAAAGTTTTACAGAACCAGATTTCAACAAAGATCTGATGTTAACAAAGTATTTGCTATGTCATCTACTGTTAATCAACTAATTTTGATACCCGAGACAAGCACATCGCTAACAGTATGGAACTCAAAGAGAAAAAGAATACTGAAGATAGCAAGAATTGGTAATAAATGGTACCTTACTGATTCCACAATTAAGAAACATTTGACGACAATGAGAAATGGTTGGCTACTAAAAGACATCAATTTGGATACTGTTGCGGCTATTAATAAGAAAAAAACATCTGTTTTAAAAGTTGCTAACGACTGGATTCTATCAAGATCAAGTGATATTGAATTTGGAATCAAAACAGATTTTACATTTGGTGGTAAAAATCATACTTTTTTAAGATGGGTTGAATTAAGACATCTAGAAATCATATCAAGAGAACATGATCCACTTATATCAAATTCAGAGATAATAGTACATCAAAGAGTAGCAATCTGTAAAGAATTCAATGATGGGAATTTGAGTGGGTATGAAATATTTTTCAACTATGATAAAATTAATGTTGAAGTATTGATATCAACTTTTATATTTTCATTAATTCAACAGAGATCAAAAATAAGAGGTGTTGTTAAGAAACCAAAATCCAAATTTTCAATATATTCACTTTTTATTAGATACCTGAAGTCATTTTTCCATTGATATGATCATCATCCTTTATATATTCCACTCTATTTTACATGAATATCAAACTAAAGATTTCAGTTTTAATTTGTAAAAATGACGATCTTGATTCCTGGTGGAATGAAACTATTCCCTATTTTAATGCTCATCTGGCCATATGATAATCTTGAAATCACAACAACGATATGATCACTTTCAAATATCAATTTAATTGAATCATTGAGAATAGTCACCAATTTACCATGGACAGTTTCTTTTATGGTCTTTATAATCACAAAAGTTCCTAAAACATTGATAACTAAAAGTGTTTTAATTATAACTCTTTCTGGTTTCAATCTCCATAATGCTGAAGTCTTTGCAAATGCTGAATACATTCGTTTAATCTCACAATTTGATGCAATAAAATCATACTTCATGAATTAAAAACCTCGCACAATTTATACGCACTTAATGAAAACTTAATGAATAATGATATTAAATCATCAACTAAAACCCATTACATTATAATATATATCTACCTTGATCTCCATAAAAAAAATACCCATCTAGTAAAAAAAATCATTCCCATTCCAGTAAATTAACTTTCTTTATGTTTTTCAAAATTCCATAAAACTGCTAACGTTATCAATGGTAATGAAATTAAAACCATTGCCAATATATATCCTTCTTGATATGTAGCTAAACTACCTGCCATTGTTAATTGGAACAGTAATAATCCAACAATGATTCTTCTGAAAACAATTGGCCAAACTTTACCTGTTGAATGTGGTGGATGAACCATCGAATACATTAATTGATATTTATAGACGTAATAACCAATGATGAAATATGCTAGTCCAGATATCAAAATCTTAGATGAGAATGCACTATAAATAATAGTGATGATTAAAATTGAAATTGGTTGTGGTAAATGTAATCCAAAGTTGAAGACTGGTGGTTTGTATAATTCTCTATAATCTCTTGGATTTCCTCAGGTTATGTACTTGGCTGTGTTTGAGTAGTAGTTTCTTTCTTTGTTTCGATTTCTGGCTTCACCTTGTTTCTTTTTATCCTCCTCTTTCTTCTTCTCATCTTTGTCCTGTTCTGCACTAAATTCTGCACTCTTAGTCAAATCTTTCAATAAACTCAATTCACCAATATAGGACACAAATGCCTCACCACCAAAGATGACTGCGAAATATTCACCAGCATCCTCAAACCCTTCACTTTCAGGACACACAAATTATGATGAGAGATAGGCAATGAATAGCCGGATCTTTTCATTCTGATTGACGGTGGATTAACAACACTTTTTAATTTAGTTCTAAAGCTGATTTCAGGAACTAAAAATCATCACAATAACTTGAGCGATTTCTTCAAATTATCGGCCGTTGTTACATAAATTATTTGCAGCATAGTGCATATATCTGCATATGACTAACATTTGCCTGCATTTTTCAACAGTACTGATCGATAAACAAATAAGCTTCGTTTCTTTTTATCTCAATTTTTTATATTTGTAAAATTTCACTCTTGTATTTTTGATTCGTTCAATGAAGATCATATATTTATAGACAAGTAGACGGATAAGATGTTACAACTTTTACCTCCTGAGGTGTTCCTCGAAGTTACAGATTACTTAAATGCTGATGATGTCTATTCATTATCATTAATCAAAGAGTTTAGTTTCTTATTTCATAAGTTGACTGATAATAAAACCATGAATTTCCATTATTTTAAAGATGGTGATACTCTGCTTTATAGGAAGGATACTTTGGAGAGGTATAAGAGATATACATGTGCTAAAATATATCTTATTGAAATCATCAATCCTTTAAAATTCAACTCTGCTGATTTCAAGATCAAGTTTGAAAATACCTGAAAGATTATTTGCTTCATCAATACTGGAACAAATAATAGTTCTTTCTATAAATCAATATTCAATGAATATAGAAACTGCTTCACAAAATTCAAATACTTCAACGTTAAACGAATGGATATAGAAAATGTTAAAGGTCTAGATTACTCATTGATAAGTTCAAGTGGTTTATCATATATCAATATCATTGACTGTGATTCTTTATTAGAAAGACAAAGTTATTCTTTTAATGGCTTAAAGAAACTGAAAATTCATGACTGTTCTTTAGATGTTATTCAAAACTGTGATTTAAACTCATATCCTTTAGATGATTTAGATATTGAATTTAGAACTGAATCAAATGATGAAGACTATTACATGTGTGGAGATGAAAGTTCTTATCCTATTGATATCTTTGTCGGATCTGCAAAAATTTTCACACTCTCAAATATCAATATTTTAAAAACCGTAGAGCTGAAATCAGTTA
Organism: Phaffomyces antillensis; assembly: GCA_003707195.2. Taxonomy (NCBI): domain Eukaryota; kingdom Fungi; phylum Ascomycota; class Saccharomycetes; order Phaffomycetales; family Phaffomycetaceae; genus Phaffomyces; species Phaffomyces antillensis. The sequence continues at coordinate 123,962 of PPNI02000011.1, forward strand.
ATGATTTGAGTTTATCTTTTGATAAATATGGGATAGGGTATATTGACGTTTTGAAGTGTGACAATTTGCTTGATTTAAATTTGGCTTTCAATGGTGCTATTCTACCAACTATTGGATTGTTTGACACCAACACTAACTTAAACACATTATCAATTAAAGATGGTTATGATGGGGTTGGTATGAATTTCAACATTTTATTTTCCAAAACAATTCCACAATTGATTTCACTATTAAATCATTTTAATTTAGATTTGAATAATCTTAGATTATTAAAATATTTCTCATCCTTCACTTTCAAGAATGTTTCGAATCTAAAATTATCAATCAAACAAGATATACCAAATCAGTTAAAACATCAATCTTTCCCAAATTTGAAACAATTTTCAATTGAATTGAAAGATGAATGTCATGAAATTCCAATATTTACCAACTTCAACTCATTTGAAACTCTGGAAATCGTTAATAATACTCATGATTTGAATAACATTGAAATTAATCGTACCGTTAACGATCATTATCCAAATTTAAGAGAGTTAATCATTCATAACATCAACAATGACTTGTTAATTTCTAAACTGTTCCAAGGTAATGAATGTTCAAGCTTAATCAAGCCTACACTAATAAGTGTTGTAAATATTCCTAGTTTAATTACCTTCAATGATTGTAAATTTATAAATTTACAATTACTTGAAATCAATGGAATTGTTAATTCAATGATTTTCCATGAATTAGAAATCAAGTTGAATAATAGTGTTAATCTGAATACTCTTATTGTCAAGATTGATGAATTAAATGAAGAACTCAATCATGACCTTTCAATTTGGCAAGATTATTTAAATCAATTGAATTTGAAAATTTTAAATTATACAAGTTTGAAGAATTTGATAATTAACAATATGAAATCAATTTATTTAAGAAATTCTATCAATTTAGAAAAAATTATACATGGTGGAGATTTAGATTTACAATATCTAGATGCTGATTATCTGCCAAATTTACAAAACTTAACTTATAAAAACTTACACATTGCAAGACCAGTTCAAAGCATCAATTATATCAATCCAAATTGTATCAAAAAGATTTTGAAAAATAGTTCACATCCACTTCCTGATTTCTTTACATATTAAGCCATATCGATATTCTTCATACATTTATTACCCAAGGTTTCTTTTTCATGATATATATTTATACCTAGACATTATTATACAAATTAATCTGTAGATGTTATTTTCTTAAAAAGAACCAATAAATGAAAAACACGATAAACAAACCAAGACCAACGATAGGAGCATATTGTTGCAATAATAAATCAAAATTGATTTTTCTTGCAGCTCTTTTATATTTCTTTGATTCTTGTCTAATTGAACTTGAAATATCACTCATTTTATCTAAACTATCACCTCTATATAACAAATCTTCAATGTTTTTACTTAAAACCGATTTGACATCAGCTAGCTCTGTGTTCAATTTATCTAGATTAGATTGGGCCCTTTGATCTGAATAAATTTTTTTGGTCTTTTGCATATAGTTATCGAAAGATACGAACGCATAAGGTCTTGTTTCTGATTTCAATGAATCTGCACCATGAGATTGGAAAAACTCATTAGAGATTTCAGAAAGGTATGAAAATGCCAATTTTCTAGGATATTGTTTGTCGCAGATTGCAAAATATATGATATTATTGACTAACAGATAATGGATTTGATAGTTCCCACTTTCTATTGATGCTCTTGGTTCTGAATTTGGTGTGATTCTTGAGATTATGAGCTTGACTTTTTTTTTCTGTTCAAGGAGCTGTGGATCGGAGTCGTCGTCCACTGTGCCTGACAATGGAAGTCCATCATTTCTGAAGATTAAGGTGGAATTGATCATTAGAATTGGCTGTATTTTTTGAATTTTGATTTTCGTGTTTGTTGTTATTAATTGTGATGATAATTCGATCAAATATATCGAGAGAGACCTCGGAACTTAAATAACCGGATTTGATGGAAACAATATGAAAATTCTTTTCATTTAAGATTTAAACAATTGTGAATTTCGTATCCAATTGAAGATGATCTCGCTAGTTTCTGGTCTCATTGTAGTGTTATTCGTAACACTCATCAGAATATACACTGTGATCCCAATTTTTGGAACTTCAAAGCCTGAAAAAACACCAAGTCTAAAGAAATTGAAGGATAAATCATTGATGATCTTATTAGGATCTGGTGGTCATACTGGAGAAATGTTGAGATTAATGGACACCGTTGAAGTGGATCAATTAGGTTCAATTCAATGGATCATTTCCTCTGGTGATTCTACTTCTGCTTCTCGTTTAAGTGATTTTCTAAAAAATAAATCATTTGATATAAAATTAAATTCAATATTTGCATTGAAAAGAGCCAGAGAAGTTGGACAAAGTTTCAAATCATCCATTTTCACAACATTGTTATCACTTTATGCGACATTGAGATTCATCTTGACGTTACCAGTGAAACCAGATGTATTAATCCTAAATGGTCCAGGAACTGCTGTTCCATTATGTTACATCATCACAGCATTAAATCTAATTGGAATCACTCACACTAAGATTTTATATATTGAAAGTCTAGCAAGGGTCAATGGATTGAGTCTGAGTGGGAAACTGTGCTATCCATTATCTCATAGATTCATCGTTCAATGGAAGCCACTACATGAGTCATTGCCACGTTCTGAGTATTATGGGGCTCTAGTATGAAATCTAATTACCCATTCCAGGTGGTCAATTCTAATTTCCCAATTGAGTCAAATTCTCAATTAAATTGTGTCAATTTTTTTTTTATCGGAGTGAGTTTCCGTTTACGATCACACAGATAAGCACAAATTTAAATATAAAAAGAAGTTGAACTCTCCATAAATTTGTGGAACGACTCAATCAGCTTAATTGTCTCATAATAATGTCAGCAACACAAACAGAAACCGTCCAACAAGTCTTAAATTTATCAAATGGTGCTCCTTCTCAAGGGATCCATAATTTAACTCTAGGTGATAATGAGTTCGTTAATAAAAAACCAGTATTTACCGATAAGATAGCTGAAAGAAAATGGATGTTAGCTCATATGGCTGCTGTGTTTAGAGCGTTTGGTAGAAGATCCTTTGGTGTTGGTGGTGCTGGTCATATCAGCCTAAGAGACCCTGTTGATCCGAATTTATTTTGGATTAATCCATTAGGTAGACATTTTAGTTTAATGAAGGTTAGTGATTTCATTCAAGTTGATAAACATGGTAATATCGTTGGTGGGAACACTAAAGGTGTTGTTAACATGGCTGGTTTCAAGATCCATTCTGCTATCCATGAAGCAAGACCAGACGTTAATGCTGCATGTCATGCTCATTCAACTTATGGTACAACGTATGCTACATTTGGTAAAGAATTAGATATGATTAATCAAGATGTTTGTATTTTATATAAAAAACATTCAGTTTACAAGGATTTTGGCGGTGTTGTCTTAGATTCTGAAGAAGGTGCTCATATTGCTGAAGAGTTAGGTGAAAACAAAGCGATTATATTACAAAATCATGGTTTATTAACAGTTGGTTCCACTGTTGATGAAGCTGGATTTTTATTCTTATTAATGGAAAAATCATGTGAAATTCAATTGATGGTTGATTCAGTTGATTCAAAATTCCCAAGGAATATAATTGGTGATAAAGAAGCTTCATACACTTATTTCATGACATCAGATCCGGAATCTCTATATGCTGATTTTCAAACAGATTATGATTTAGAATATGAACTATCTAATGGTAATTTCTTGAAATGATTAGAACTTCCATAAACAAATGAAACTAAAATTATGAAGAAAAAAGAAACTCAAGAAATTGTGGTTTTTCTAAAAGGTAAATTCTTTTTAGAATACTTATAAAAACTGATATTGTATATTATAATCTTAACACGATAAAATAAAAACATTCAAGTGTAAATCATATCAGTGCATAGACCATGAATCTAGCTAACTCAAAGATTACTATTTTGGATCTTCCGCAAGAGCTACTTTTAAACATTCTAAACATCATGTTTAATTCAAATATTAAGATATTTCCATTTGTGTCAAGTTGTCAAAAATTATATTATCAATTCAGATATTTGATATATTCAACAAGGGTTTTATACGTTGAAGAGTACAAGAGTTTATCAAAAAGGGACAAGAAAAATAAAGTTGAAATACTATCAATTTTACAATCAAATCCAGAATTGATTTCATATATTTACGTTTTCAATATTCATTTAAATTTATCAACAAGGTTGATCAATAATTATAAATTCAAATTGAATGCATTCATTCCACAACAATTACCAAAATTCATTAATTTAACCGTGTTGAGGATCTATTTGAATTCAATTGGATTACTTATCAATTTATTTAGATCATTGCCTAAGATGTTAAAGGTTTTAATAGTTGGGTTAGAAATTACAAAATTACAACTTTCATTGATTGATTTGAAAAAATTGAATATGAATTTGTTGGATTGTAATATTAGTGTTGTTGAAAGTTTGAAATATTTTGAATTGATCTCGTTTAATTATGATTTGATTTTATGTCATTTACATCCTGAATTTTCAAGATTTAAATATTCTTTTAATATGCCTGAAGATATATCATTTGAAAATAATTTGAACTCAACAAATATGAAGATTTTCAGTAGATTTAGAGCCAAAACTGTAGAGTTCAAAGTTAAATTGAAAATAAGTGAATTAATCTATAAATTTTTAAAAATCAATAATAAAAATTTAATTAAATTAGAAATATTAAGGATTGATATTGGTTTAATTTTCAATGATGAATTAAATCAACATTTTAATATAAATTTTCCAAATTTGAGATTATTTTCATTTGATAATTCATCAAGGATCAATCTAAGCAAGTGGATTAGTTCGTTTCAATTGCAAAACATGAATAGAACTTATAATGATCAATTCCCATTGTTGATATGTCATGATAGATCAAGTAGAAGGTTGTATTATAAGTATAGTAACATAATTAGAAATGAAAACCAAACAATGAGTGAGATTGAATTATGGAGATTTGATGAAAGAATTTGTTATAAATACTTAGAATTTGAAAAAGAATTGAAACTGGAATTTTGATAGAAAAAAAATACACATAATGAACTCATTTATTTTGTAACGCCCCATACTAAATTCACATCGTCTTTTTTTTTATTATCGTTCTCTAGTTTGGGTTTTTTGGATTTATTCAATTGTGCTAATTCGATTGAGTTATAACCAGTTTGACTACCAATAAATGTCGATTCGATTTGTTTCCTTTTAGGTCCTTTACTAATGGTAGTAAGGATTCCATTTTTTGACAGTTCAGGATCGAATAGGATTGAAAGGTTTCCATTAGATTGACCAACGACAGTTTGATTATTTGAATCATTCCAATCTAATGAAGTTATTGAATGATTATAGTCGATTTCAGATATTGAATATAAATCAGATTTATCCAATATATGTAATGTTGAATCATTGATAGCTGATGATTCAACTATTATCTTATCATTATGGGATGACATTGCTGGTTTAGAATGAATTGTAGGGATGTTCAATCTTTGAATTATTGGATTTGATAAATTTCTTAAATCGAATAGTTTTAAATCATTAATTGATCTTATTAAGATTAAATGTGATTCATCTAAAATTATTGATGATAATGGATCTTGTAGATTATGGATCTGTGATATTGGTTTATTGAAATTAGATCTATCATCCCATATCAAGACTTTCTTAGAATCATCGATTGATAATATTTTATCATCAGTGTAATTAACATGATTAACTTTCAGTTTCAAATTTGAGTCATTCTTCATAAAATTCACACGGGTCTGTTTAGACTTATGTAGATCCCATACTCTAAAGGTCGAGTCATTACTTGACGTGATAACTGTTTTCGAATCTTTCCAACATCCATCAGTTATTGTATCAATATGACCAGTTGTTGTTTTAACGTCATAAATGTACTTATCTCCAAAACTGAAATGGTTTGATTCTTTACCATTGGTGTCTAAAATTTTAAAAAATGAAGCATTGGGAAGCGTAAGGATTTTATCATTGTAATGTTTAAGAGTATGGATATAGTTTGTTTCGAATGGTTCAATTGATTTAGTTGATGTTTCTGAATTTGAATAAAATTGATTGAAATTGTAGAAATTTAAAGAGTGGTCTTTATTAGCGGTGACCAGGGTGTCTCCTGATTGATTGAATTGTGTTGATGTGATTGGTTTGTTTGAATTTGTGCTGAATTCGAATTCATGAGTTATTGGTATCTCATCATCATCACTATCAGAGTCGCTACTTTCTTGATTCTTTTCAGCTGAGTTTCTCAGGTACTTTGTATAGTCGACCACTTTCCCCACTTCAACATGGAATTCTCTTTTTCTTTTAGAGAAGCTAGTTGGTATTTGGTCCATTTTGTTTCTTTTTTGTTTGGTGATTATAATTGAAAATAAATCAAATCAGTTAATTAAATTTTCAAGTACGAATATAAAATCAATAGAAAATGGCAGAAAAGGCGCCAAAATACGCTGAGAAGTCAAGAGTGGGCCGCTCTAAGCAAGGTGAGTCGCTCGATTACTCCTGAGCAAATTCCCACTCCAGATCACTAACATTTAAATCGCCAGTTTACTCACCAATCACAGGCGCTCGAGTCGTTGCTGGCTGTGTCGTATTAAACAAAACCAAAGACAGAGTCCTTCTAATATCGTCTTCTGCGCACCCAAAGAAGTGGGTGATCCCCAAGGGAGGCGTTGAGAGTGATGAGCCGAACAATGAGAGTGCCGCCATCAGGGAAACATGGGAGGAAGCCGGTGTCAGAGGAAGAATCGTGAAGAGTTTGGGTGTGATTGAAGATATGAGACCGCCTAAGAATTGGGGGTCGATGACATCAGAAGACGCCAATGGAGTGTTGCAGCATCCACCCAGAAGCGAGTTCCACCTGTTTGAGATGATAGTGGAGGAAGAGCTGGAGAAGTATCCTGAAGCAGATAAAAGAAAGAGGAAATGGTTTGAATTCGAGAAAGCGGTAGAGAAATTAGAAGAGAGCAAAAGACCCGAATTGGTCCAGGGAGTGCGGAGGAGCAGTATAAAGAGAGGGTAATGTGTGTATATAATATATAGAGAGCTTTATTTGAAGAAGCCGCCCATGAGGTCCTGTAGAATATTACCCTGTCTAGGAATGGCAATGCCGAAGTAGAGCTCTCCCAGCAATGCGAAGGCGCTGTGGAGCTCCAAGAGCTTGATCTGGGTGGCGTAACGCTGGGTGAGTCTTTGGTAATAGGAGGTGTTCTTAGTCTGGATGGTGACAATCAACAACTGTAGCAGATTCAACACTGGGAATTCATCAAAGATGTAGAAATCTGAATTGAATTCGTTGATGATTTGATACTTGAACCCATCAGAACGTGATTGGATGAATCTTTGCAACAGTTGATTCAATGAATCTTTGGCATTCTTGATATTTTCAATAATCAAGTAGTTCAAAACGATCCTCGAAACGTAACGATCAACATTAAGGGCTTCACTATCCTGTAAGTACCAGTTCCATATCATGTCCACATACAACTGATGCCCGTCTTGAGTCCCTAACAACAAATGCTTTTCTGTATCATAAGCTAAAGATGGATTTTGTAAGAACTTCTGTCCGATAACGAAATGTAAATCAGAATCACCAAACTTTTGATCACCAAACTTGATTGACCAATTGATTGACTCAACTGAGACTTGTTTCAAACTTGGTTCATTTGCATTAAACAGTTGAATCAATTCGATTAATTTCGATTTGGAGCTTGAATCACATTTGGTTTCACTTTCATTGTACACTTCCAACAAATACAACACCAAGTCAGACCCAGTAGTTGGTTGTGCTGATTTCAAAAGGATCTTAGCAGCATGGTACAATAAATCAATGGCATCTTCATACGATTTCGTTCTGATGTTTCTGTTTGCAATTGTTCTTAAAGTCTGATGAGCCTCGTAGAATTCTCCGTTTGAAATCTTCTCTTTGAATCTGAGCAAAGTTCTGTTCAGTTTTGGGTTCTTCACGTTGATTTCAATGTCCATTTCAATGCTTTTTATGGTGTGTTTTGGGATCACTTTTGTTAAGTGTTTATATTAGTTGAACAGAACAACTATTTTCAAATTTTGTTTTTTTGTTGTTTGTCCCCGAACCGAAACAAATCGAATTAATACCCACATATTTCAACACACAATTTCAGCATATTTCACGACTATGAGCTCAATTACCAGTGAAATAGCTAATGTCATCGATGACAGCAATGTTTCTGTCCAGGTCATCGATGAGGACAAGAAATTCCAGTGAGTCTCCCATCTTCAATCAAATAACAAGTCATCAAACTAATAATCAATTTAGACAACAACAAGTTAAGAAATACGTCAAAGATGTCATTCATAAGGATCTAGGTGTCGATTACCACGTTATCTCAGTGTTTGGGTCGCAATCCACTGGAAAATCCACTCTTTTAAACAAATTATTCCATACAAAATTCGACGTTATGAATGAATCTCAAAGACAACAAACAACAAAAGGTATTTGGTTAGGTTATTCACCTAAGATTGAATCTAATTCAGATTCAAGCCAAACCCAAGATATTTTAGTCATGGACGTTGAAGGTTCTGATGGGAGGGAAAGAGGCGAAGATCAAGATTTCGAACGTAAAGCTGCTTTATTTGCATTATCCACCTCTGAAGTATTAATCGTTAATATTTGGGAACATCAAGTTGGTTTATATCAAGGTGCTAACATGGGATTATTGAAGACCGTCTTTGAAGTTAATTTATCCTTGTTTGGGAAAGGTGGTCATAAAGTCTTATTGTTGTTTGTTATTAGAGATCATATTGGTACAACACCATTAGAAAATTTATCGAATACATTGACTAAAGATTTATTGAAAATGTGGGATAATATCTCAAAACCTAAAGATATTGATCAAGATTGTAAATTATTTGATTATTTTGATTTGGAATTCACTACTTTATCACATAAGATCTTACAATTAGATAACTTTAACCAAGATATCAAAAATTTAGGTGATAGATTCATCACTGGTGATAAATATTTATTTAAAAAGGATTATAAGCAAAATTTCCCAATTGATGGTTGGATCATGTATGCTGAGAACTGTTGGAAACAAATCCAATCTAATAAGGATTTAGATTTACCAACTCAACAAATTTTAGTTGCTAGATTTAGATGTGATGAGATTGTTAAAGAATCTTTAGAATTATTTCAAACTCAGTTTGATTTGAAATTCAAAGATATTAACTTGAATGAAGTTAATGGTGAATCTCTATCTAAAGATTTCATTGAATTACAAGATTTAATTGTTGAGAATTATGATTCTCAGGCATCTCATTATAATTTTGAAGTTTATAATGACAAAAAATTGAATTTAATCAATGGTATACAATTGAAATTCAAATCGTTGACCTTTTCATACATTAGGTCGTTGAAAAAACAATCATTACAAATTTTAATTGATTCTATTAAAGATAACTCCTCATCATCATCATCATCATCATCATTCATTGAAAGATCCAAAATAGGCGAAGAAAAATCATTATCAAATTTCAATGATAATCTATCTCCAATTATCAAAATCAATACTGAAGTATTCCAATTTTCTAACGAAACTGAAGAATTTAATCAAGAATTAACTTCTGAAATAATCAAATTAAAAGAAATTGAAATCAACAATTTACTCAACAGATTAATTAAAACTAATTTCACGAATATCAAAAATGATATCATTGAAATCATCAACAATAATTCAAATCATGTTGAAATTTGGGATGACATCTTAAACTCTTTCAATTCAAACGTCTCCAAATCCATTTCATCATTTGCAAAAAGTGATGGTGGATATGATTTCAAAATTGATTCATCAGTTGATAAAAATAATGAAACTTATCATAGATTGAAAAAACAATACTGGTTAGAATTTGATAAATTCATTCATGAATATTTGAATGAAGATAATATGATTAATTTACTAAGACGTAAATTTGAAGATTTATTCAATTTTGATTCAAATAACATCCCAAGAGTTTGGAAAACTGAATTACAAATCTCTAAAATCTATAAAGAATCAATTGATAAGACTTTATTATTATTACCAATTTTATCGATTGCCAAATTATCAAACAACACAGAAATCCTACCAGATGAATTAATTGATAATGAAACGATAGATGAAAATGAAGAAAATCCACATAATTTCTCTCATATCTTCAATTCAACTCAACAATTGAAAATTAAAAGACAATTTTTAAAACAATCAGAGATTAATTATAGAGATGCAAATCGTTCAATAATTTCAAACATTTCTAAAATTCCACCATTTATTTACGTTCTTTTGATTATTCTAGGATGGAATGAATTCATGGCGATTTTAAGAAATCCATTATATTTGATTTTGACTATCTTATTAGGAACTGCGTTTTTTTTCATCAATGCTTTGAATCTTTGGGGTCCACTGGAAACAACATTACAATTCAGTTTCAATCAAGCAAAGGATTATTTGATTAAGTTAATGACTGAAGACAAGGATAAAATTAAAGTGGAATCGTATGAGTTGTCTGATCTTTCTGAAAAGAAGGAAGAGTAGGTGAAATATATACTCGTTTGTTAGATCCTTGAATAATATTGATACGCTTTATTGTATATACTATATTGTAGTGAGACTTAAGATGTTTAACTTGGGACTATATACTTTACCTCAATTAATTTCACTCTATTTCAACTTAAACTTACTCAATTATATTTCTATAAATTAGATTAAATGAAAAATATTCATTTCGAAAAATTCTATTTTGACACATAAATTAACACCAAACTCCAATGAATCTACCACACAAATGGAATACACTCAACATTGAGTCTTCCAATGGCGAGAAGTACCTCTTTGGAGTTGATTACTCTAGATCATCATACAACTACTCATTATACATCACTGATTTATGTCATGTTTGGATCTCTGACATGGATGAACAAAAACTAGAATTCAAAGCATTACAGCATGGGATTCAACGAGATTCGTTACGAAGTCTATATGAAACACTAATCACTTCATTTGAGAATAATTTCAACGAAGATGAAGATGAAAGTTGTGAAGTTTTATTAAAATTAAATAAATTGAAAATAGATAGAGGTATACCATTAGAATTAAAATTAATATTTGAAAAATTTTATACCAAAAATCAATTCAAATGGAACTGGAGCTTTGAATTAATGATCTTACCTGATTCAAGCTCAATAACTATTTTAAAGAACATAATCTTTCAAATGTCAACTGTGATTCATTCAATCAATGAATATAAAACTGATCTAGTCAAACAAATCAACCATAAAGACAGCGTAATCCGATTTCTCTCAGAGTCAATGGAGAGTGTCAATGCAGGTCATATCATTAAGAAATGGGCACCCGACAACTCATCAAATCAAACCATCCTCCAACGATTCGATAATGATTATTTTAATAAAGCATGGATTGACAAGAAATTACCAACATTACAAGGAAAAAGTGTTTGGGATGTCATTGATGATAATAATAATTCGAATATATGGTCCTTTGCCACCTCCTTCAAATCTGATTTACATGGGAAGAGTGGGAAGAGACAATTGGATGATGTTGAACTGAAAAAAGAAGAAACGAAAATGACTCCAGATTATGAAAGAAGTAAATCTCCATTAAAGAAAAGAAGAGTTGATAATAATGTTGAAAATCTGAATGATGATTTTGAGATTTATGATATAAATGAATCTGAACTCAATGAAACCAAAAAAGAAGAGGATGATCAATGGAAGAAGGAAAAAACACCAGTAAATGATGATTCTTCAGTTTCATCACAACCTGAAAAGAAAAAGAAAGGATTTGGAGTGAGTAGAAAGAGAAAAGTGCAGTATCAAGCCTTCTCGCCTATAAAAGCACCAAAATATTTCCACAGTGATGATTAATACATGTCAATATAACCTTCAATGAATTTATGAGACTCTATTTCTGTTACTCAAAATGGTTCAGATATGTATTCCCATCTTTCGATGATTTTCTCTAATGCATTATTTTGATTAGCATCTCGTTTCATATAAAGATTACGAAGTATTTCACTCCAATAACCAATGAATTGTTTCAATTTAGTTCCATTATTTGGCAATTCGATATATTGAGGAATCTTCTTACCTCGTGTATTAAATGGTTTAAATGAACTTCTTTGAAAATATTCAGTGAAGATAGAAACCCAATATTTTATTAAAATATCAGAACATTCTTTTAGATTTATTACTTTGTTCTTATCATATCCAATCATATCCATATCGTCGCCATATTCTTCATAAATGCAATAATCTATAGCATCTAACACAACAGCTTGAATCTCATTCCATATCAGATTGGTAGCTTCATCAAATGTAGACACTTTAAGCAAATAAGTCGTTTGGGTTGTTGTGTTATTTAATTGATTTGACTTTATTTGCTGGATTGGTCCATCATTTATATCTTCCATGGAATCATCCATTATATCATTGGATCTAATTGATTTATTATAATTGTGGTTATTATTCATCAATAGTGCCTGATTCTCATTGAATGCTCTACTCGCAATCAGATCAGCTGTCATACCCTTTCTATATGAAACCGTTAATATGTCATTACTCAAAGCCTTCATACATAAGTTCTTATCGTTTGATAATAAAATAACCAATGAATTTTCCTTCTGTTGTAAATAAATACAACAATCTAAAATTGCATCATCTTTAACAGCACTTCTATCTATACATTCATACAGCTTTTGAGCTCTGACTGACGGTTTCAGATCTGCTAGCTGTTTATATACCCAACTGTTAGACCATCTTGCTAGATGCCCGAATGTTTTACCACTTAATTCACCATCCGTTCTTCTCTTTGATTCTTTCAATCCATCTAATTCTTTCATAACTGTCACTGGTATGACTATTTTATGATGATATCTGATATGCAATTTCTCTAGTTTATCAATGATGTTTAAATGCGATAGTATGAAATTAGTATCAATGACTAAATATGTGATTTTATCTGGTTTGATCTCAGGTTTTAAATCATTATAGTTGATACATTCATTGTCGAAATCATTTGGATTCCACTCAGTATGATACAATTGAGAATTTTCAATCATTCTTTCATCAGTGACGTAATTTGCAATTTGTTCCACTTCATTTTCATCATCCATTTCAATCATTTGAATATCTCCTTCAATATCTCTATCATGATATAATGCTTTATTCACTCTATCTTCTATTTGAATTGCTCCAATTGGCCTGTTTTTTCGCTGTGTCCCTGTGGTTAACACCTTCCGTGAGTCCTCTTTTGAGAGTCCTCGACTTGAGTACTTTGATGGAAGTTCACTCATTGGTGACGACGTTTATTTACTTTCTGTTAGTTGAAAGTTGAATGGGATTTTACATAATCAGAAATGAGATGCATGATTCATTAAAATCACAAAAGATAGTATAAAGTTTACAAGTAGTGAATAATTATACGAGAACATGATTATTATGAGCTTTTATAATGTATAAGCCATACATTTTTATGCAAAAAGAATGATTTATGGATAGAAACCAAAAAGCTTTTCCTGAAGAATACATAAACCAATATAAAAAGGATCAACACCTCCTTAAGAATTGAGTTGAAATCATATAACTCTTCATCAAAGAAAAAAAAATATCAAAAAAAAAGTTAAAAAAGATGCAAACACAACTCTATATTTTAAACTCCAAAGACATAAACCATTGAAATTGAAAATAGTAAACCACAATTATTAACAAACCAAAACAACAAAAGATATAGTAACAAGAAACTTCATAAACATATTAAAAAGAGAACTTCATAATTATGAAATAAATTATTTGGAGGCTTTAGCAGCTTGTTCTTTAACAACTCTTTTAACAATTTTTTGTTCTTCGATTAAAAATGCTCTAACGATTCTTTCTTTGACACAGTTACCACATCTGGAACCACCGTAAGCTCTTTGGACTTTTTTGTGAGTTTTAGAAATGTTAGCGTATTGTCTTGGTCTTAAACAAGCAACACCTGGTAAATCAATACCACAGTCACCACATTTTGGTTGAGTTCCAGCTTTTTTGACATGGTGGGCACGTAAGATACCACCTGGGGTTTTGACAACAACAATTTTGTTGGATTTGGTGTTGTATGGGTTTCTTCTTCTGTATGTAACTCTACCGGCCATTGTGTATATATTTAGTAGTTTTTTGAGTTAACTTATTATTATGAAACGCTAATTAATCTTGAAACTTTTCAATGTTTTTTTTTTTGTTCTTCGGAAAAATCCGCGAAAATTCCCATAAAGGTCTTTTATTTGTAAAAGTCAATTTTTCTGGGATTTTTAGAGTCGTTGAAATGTCTGGGTGTTCAGCTCAAGTCTTGGGAGTTTTGTGACTGCTTTTTTTTTTACCATACAAAATTAAATATAAGTTACAATACACAATAGACTAATAATCAACATTGAGTGGTTCTACATCCAAATTAACTGGCTTCTATTCTTTAATAATTAACAAATGTACATTTTCAATCAATTCGTGTTTTTCGGTTGTGTAAAGTTATTTAAAAATAGCATGAATGACCTAAAGTATATATGCAAACCATCCTAACGTAATCTTCTAGCTTCACGTTCAGATTCCATTAATGATAAGATATCGTTTTCTCTGACTGGACCCTATTAGTAATAATTGTTAGTATCTTTCTTTCTCTTTATTGTATTCACATCGATTATTGATATTATTATATCAACTTGAATTAGTTAATTAAAATGGAACTTACTTTGACGTTTCTGACAATGGTTCTTGATGAATCATCAATGAATTCAACTCTGACTTGGGTAACACCACCTCTTGAACCGGTTCTACCTAAGACTTTCTTAACTCTAGCTAAAGTGACTGGGGTTTTAGTATCCTATAGATAGTTAGTATATTAAATTCAATGGTTATTTTAAAATGCTTTGATTTCAGGATAAATGATCCATTCTGAACAGTTCACATTTATGGTGCTCGATATTGAATCTAGTTGACTCTTCTGATTCAATAAAACTTCCTAATTTGAGGATCAATAATCACTTAAACCTATTCTGAAAATTTTTCTTTCCAATATAAATCTTTAAACATCAACCATGATTAAAATTGATATGAAACATGGTGCTATAAATCCATGAAATCTACTCTAGGTCTCTTGAAATCAAATACTGTTCTCTCTGATACCTTTCACTTACCATTTTTGTATTTGTGTATAGATATGTTGATATTGAATTAAATTAGTGAAAAGAAAAACTGAAAAATCAAAATTAAACAAATTTCAAATAAAACATCCAAACATCAAGAAAAAACTTTTTTCTTCGCGACAAAAAAATCGAGAAAATTCTTAACACTGGGCTCGTAATTAATATTATGTAATAACTCCGATCTCCGATCCCTCATTAGAGCATGTATAAAATACCTAAGTAATCATTTCTTCAAAATTTCAATATCATTAAATCAGGCGATTGAATGCTTAATCCTTAAATCTAATCTTTAATATGAGCAGAACGGTAGCTCACTAACTAATCTACATAATCAGATTCTCAAACATGGAACTAACTAGTAATTAGAAGCCTATTTAGCTCAAAAACTTTTTTTTTTCTCTAAAATGTGATTGTTATAAAAATGATAATAAATTATATTAATGAATCCTTGAATTACGATATCTATGTATTACTGATATAGTTGAAACATAATTCATTAGCTAGTATTATACAAATAGGTAACTTATTCTTATTCCAGTTCATCATTATCAACGCCAAATTTCTTATCTTTGATATATTGAACTAGCTCTTCTTCTGACAAGTTTAACATTCCTTTGACATCACCAATAAACCCACTAATTTCATTCACATCAGATTGAAAACTAGTTCTCAAATCATTGAATAATGTCTCATACTTCTTGGTTAGATCATCCATGACTTTCTTATTGATTGCATCATTGATAATTTGGATCTTATTTACTAATTGATTTGAAAAAATTGTGATAGATTCAAAAATTTGTTTTTGTAATGTAGTGGTATAAGCTTCTGATAACAAGTTTTCTGCTGATGTAGCAGATATACTTGAAATTTTAGGAAGTGAATTCATTACTGACATTTGAGAAACATCTAACAGGGGAATTTCTGGTTTTTGAACGTTAACAGAAGGCTTTGATATTGCATTTGTAGTTGATTTCGAGCTTGATCTAGTTTTTGGCTTGGTGACTGGATCCTTATTCGGGTTTTGAACAGGTTTAATAGCAGGTTTTTCTATAATAACATGTTTCTTTTTGGTTTTTTCTGATGTTGGTTTACCCTTTTTAGCTGGAGTCTTTTCCAACTGTTTAGAAGTTTCATTTTTCTCGAGAACAATAGTCTCATCATTGGATTTTTCTTCTTCAAGTCCTTCATCATCAGGGCTTTCACCTCTAAAATCTTCATCATTTGGATCGTCTTCTATTGGATCTGATTCGGGTGTAACATCATCAGTACCCCCAAAAATTTGTGATAAGCTAGATTTTTTATTCAACTTACCATGAGATTTATCAACTATGGATCTACTAGTTGACTTGAATGGAGCAGGTTTGGGAGTATTAGGTTTTTTTTTCTTTGTGTCTGATTTCCAAAGTGCAATATCTGGTTTTCTTTTAACTTTAGAATTATCAGCCATTTTCTCTGTGCTTGTTTGAGCTTTAATCGTGTTAGCTCTTGTAGTTGCACGAGCTTGTGCATTAACAATTGGGGAAGTCATTTCAGACATTAAATCTTCGACGTTTCCAACTGAAGAAAGAGCTGAATGTCTTGGAGCTATTGGAGTTTTATTCTTATTATGAGATTTCAAAGTAGTTGACTGCTCTTTTGGGTTTTCTTTCATCTTTGGAGTTATATCAACATCATCAATTGGTTTGGTAGCTAATGGAGGTAAAATTTTCATGGCTTTCGATTTATTTTTATTAATGGATCTAACAATTGAGATTTCTTTTGGTTCTATACGATCACTTGATATGAAGTCCCAAAGGTCTTTTGATGAAGATTCTCTTCTACCGCCAACTTTCTTCTGTTGTTGATTTTGCTGATTTTTTGGTTGGGCAGCAGTTATGGATTCCAACTGACTCGATTCAATAATAACTTGTTGGGAAGGTAACGGTGAAACTTCATGTACTTTACTTGTATCTTGATTAAGAATTCTTGTGGATTCTGAAACAATGAATGATATTGATCTTGTCTGTTGTTGTTTCTTGGTTGAATAACTAGTATCCTTTGTAGTGTTCTTTGGAGATTGAAAAAATGTTTCATCATCGCTGAATTGTGATTCTTGGGTTTCTAAAACTTCAGGAATTCTAGTATTATTTTCATTTTCCTCTATTTCAGCTTGTTTTGTTTTTTCTAATTCTGTATGATCTTCAATTTCATTATTTTCTTCATCACTCAGATCATCATAACAGTTATTCAAAGCAATGAAGTTCTGAACAACACTAATTTTTCTTGATGGTATTGAGTTACTTGACTTAATTGTATTAGCAACCATCTCAACATCACTCTTCAAATAAAGTTTGATTTCAACTTGACTATTTTTGGGAAATGATATTGGAGTTGCCATTGCATGTTTTGGTGTACTTGATAAATTAATTATCAATTCATTTTCGATGGTATCAATTGCTGAGACATTATTGAAATCAATTTGAAAAGGAGTTGCAAATCCATTAATATCAATTAAAATCAATAAATTACTGCTGTTTAGCTGAGCAATACTTGAACCAGAAGCGATTAAATTTTTATTGATTTTGAGTGACTCAAATTTTATAACATTTGGTCCAAAAACAGATTCATTTTCAAAGAATTTCTTACATTGTTCGTCATTAGCATAAGCATCTTGTGGGAAACTATCTCCAAATATTGGCTGGACACAATCCTCATTCAAATGGGATAAAAATTCGATCAAATAACAAGCTAAAGGGTATTGATCAACGTCTTTGATAATTCTGATATATGAGTTGCTTAACTTCTTAATGGTTTTAACGCCAAAACTTTGCTTAACATTCTGGTACTCATAACTTAAGATACACAATAAAAAGGCTGCTTTCCAGCTATCTTCAGTACTTTTGGTAGACTCTTCTGTCAATAGATTGATAACACCTGGATGGTCAAACAATCTTCCGTAGTCATCAACATTCTATAGAAACATGTTAGTAATGTAATTAGCTTCCACAGCATTAACGTTAGTGGTATATTAACAAACTATCAACTTATACCAAAAGTCATCATTAACGCGTCCTTTTAATTTAGTTCCAACTGTCACCAAAATTTCAAATAATCTAGCACTAATTCGAGCACCAACTTTATCCACTAAACTGTTAAAAGTATCAATAAACAGCGCCAATTCCTTCTTTTTATCTTTATCTTCCACAATAGAGTCGAAATATTGGTAAAGTTCATTCAATCTATCTCTGTTAATTCTAAAAATGATGTTAATAAACACAGCGCGCTTAAATGTATTGTTTAGATATTTCAATCATACTTTCTTCCCAAATCTTCTTGGACTCGGTCTTCTTCACAGATCCGCCCAATTCTGGTCAAAATATCGAGCTGCTTATGAAGTTTATCCATTTGAGACGCGAAACTCTGAACAATTTCTATGAAATTAGCAGAAGAGTGGAAGGAAATTGAAATTAATTTGAAAATTGTGTCAAATTTTAAAGAATTTTTGAAACCTCGTCACGTGAAAGAAAAATATTTTCTGTGATTTTTTCAAACTCATCAAAAAAAAAAAAAAAACTATTTGTGTCTACCATTTATTCGCTTTTGAACTCATCAATCATGGCCTCAAGTGAAGAATTGACTTCTCTTTTTGAGAAACTAGGACTAGAAGAAGTTAAAATCAAGGAAATATTGAAAAACAAGAAAGTTTCTAAATCTTTTGAAGAAATTTTACAAGAAAGTTCCACTCCAATTGAACAACCTTTAGACAAGCAAAAAAGATTATTATTACACCAATTAGCTATCTTAAGTAAAGGTGAAGCCATCTTACACCGTGGCTTGATTGTTGATGGTATTTTAAAGGATGATTTAAAATCAAATGCCCAATTGGATGAAGCTTTCAAATATGTCAAAGCTAATAAAGAATCATCAAATGTTGAAGAATTGAATAAAGTCTCAGGTGTTGGTATTGTTGTCACTGAAGATCAAGTTAAGAACGCAATCATAAATTACATTCAAGAAAACAAGAATGATATCGTTGAACAAAGATACCAATACGTTCCTAAAATTTTAGCAAACATCAGAACTATTCCTGAACTAAAATGGGCTAATCCATCATTATTTAAACCAATTATTGATGAAGAGATTTTGAAATTATTAGGCCCAAAAGATGAACGTGATGTCATTAAGAAAGAGAAGAAAACTAAAAAGAAAGCTGAAACCTCCACCACTGTCAACAAAAAAGATGAAAAAGTCAGATCAATGTTTACAGAAGGGTTCTTGGGTGATTTACATAAAGTTGGTGAAAATCCACAAGCTTTCCCAGAATTGTTAAAAGATCATCTAGAGTTCACTAAAGGTAAAGTTCATACCAGATTCCCACCTGAACCAAATGGATTTTTACATATTGGCCATTCAAAGGCTATCTTAGTTAACTTTGGTTATGCTAGACATCATGACGGTGTTTGTTATTTAAGATTTGATGATACCAATCCAGAAGCTGAAGAAGATATTTATTTCAAGAGTATTTTAAAAATGGTTTCATGGTTAGGATTCAAACCATGGAAAATCACATACTCATCCGACTACTTCGATCAATTATATGATTTAGCTGAAAAACTAATCTTAGCTGATAAAGCTTACGTTTGTCATGACACAGCTGAAGAAATTAAAAGATCAAGAGGTGTTAAAGAAGATGGTACTCCAGGGGGTGAAAGAGTTCCATCAAAAGATCGTAATAGACCAGTTGAAGAAAGTTTAGCTGAATTCAGAAAGATGAAAGCAGGTGTTTATCAACCAGGTGAAGCTACTTTGAGAATGAAACAAGATTTAACCTCACCAAATCCTCAAATGTGGGATTTAATCGCATATAGAGTTTTAAACGCTGAACATCCAAGAACTGGTGATAAATGGAAAATCTATCCAACTTATGATTTCACTCACTGTTTGGTTGATAGTTTTGAAAATATCACCCATTCATTATGTACTACTGAGTTCTATTTATCAAGAGAAAGTTATGAATGGTTATGTGATGCCTTACATGTCTTCAGACCAGCACAAAGAGAATATGGTAGGTTAAACATTACAGGAACTGTTTTATCTAAAAGAAAAATTGCTAAATTAGTTAATGAAAAACATGTTCGTGGTTGGGATGATCCAAGATTATTCACTTTGGAAGCCATTAAACGTCGTGGTGTTCCACCAGGTGCTATCTTGAATTTCATTAATACTTTGGGTGTTACTACATCAACAACTAACATTCAAGTTACAAGATTTGAGAGTTCAATTAGAAAATTTTTAGAAGATACTGTTCCAAGATTAATGTTAATTTTAGATCCAGTTGAAATTGAAATTGAAAATTTGAGTGATGATTTTGAAGAAATTATTGAAATTCCATACAAACCAGGTAATGATAAATTTGGATTTAGAAAAGTTCCATTTGTTAAAAGAATCTTCATTGAAAGATCAGATTTCACAGAAAATGAACAAGATTCTGAATTTTTCAGATTGAAACCCAATCAATCAGTTGGTTTATTAAAAGTTCCATTTAACATTAGTTTCAAAAAATTAGAAAAGGATTCAAATGGTTCAATCACTAAAATTGTTTGTCATTATGACAATGATGTTGAATTTAAAAAGCCAAAGACTTATATCCAATGGATTCCAAATTCATCCAAGGAGAAATCATTTATTAAAATTGATGAAACAAGAATTCACAATCAACTATTCAAATCTGAAAACCCTGACTCAAATCCAAATGGCTTCTTATCTGATATTAATGAAAACAGTGAAGAAATCTATAAGAACTCTATTGTTGAATCCAATTTCAATGAAGTTGTAGCTAAATCACCATGGAACTCTGATGAATCGAATATTAACAGTGAATTTAATGTTGTTGAAAAGAAAGAAACTAGTGGTAATGAAATAGTTAGGTTCCAAGCGTTAAGAGTTGGTTATTTCTCTTTAGATAAGGATGCCAGTGACTCTAAAGTCGTCTTAAACAGAATCGTTTCATTGAAAGATGGTTCCAAATGATTTTCTTTTTTTACATGGAATGGAATAAAAGATACATGGTTATAGTAAATCTTGTAGAGATGAGAAATATAAATTGTTGGATCAGGTGGAGAAACTAAGAATAATAATTGTAATAATAATAAAAGTATAAGTTGGGGTACATTAACATCCAACTGCTCAGTGCTTATATAATTTTATCTTTTAGGCTACAGAGTCAGCTCCCTAGAATAGGGTGCAGTGAAAGTATGATGTTCAAATGAGAATATTAATCGATTATTGCAGTGTTTGCTTTTAGTGTGAATTAACCATATTCACATTTTTTGTTGGGAGAAGAAGAAAGTGTCAATAATTCTAGGGCTTTTTTTTTAAAGTTTTACTACTAATTAAATGGAGCATCCCCGTCCATAAGAACATCTAATGGTTTCAGAAACGGTGGAAATTGAGACGTATCCACTCCCTAGGTTTTCTGAATGTACAATTGATGAATAAAACAGACCCGTCATACTCTTAAGTTTGTCAACTGGTATCGATTGACGCGTAAATAAAATTGTCGAAAAAACACTACAGCTGAAATTTCAAACATATCCACAGTTATGCATATTAATATAACCATTTTAATTAGCAAGTATTTCAGTTTTGGTTTAAAGTATCCGCAGAAATGTGCATGATTTTGACGTTCTGAGCCCGACACTTCCGCTGCGTGCCGCATACGGCTGCAGATCATCTCTCAAATCAGAAAGAAAAAAAAAAAACTTTAAAAGGTTACAAAAATTTTTAAATTTTATTTACTTAGAAAGAAGTATTTATAATAAAACAAACCCCTTTTGAAAAATTTTAGTCTTTTTAATTCAAGAAGAGAAAGAAAATTTGTCCTAGAGTCAGAAAAGTCATCAGTTCACACCTGCTAGACACATCATCCCATCCCTTACAATCATTACGGTCCTATTTTACCTCATTCTGACTACCGTTCCATATATTTTTTCAACGAAAACGAAAGACACACACAGACCTGTAACTACCACAAATTTACAACACCAGAAATATCAATAAAGTAATATAACAAGATTCATACAAGAGCGTTCACCGTCTATCCTTTCCCTACTTTTGCTTAGAACCGCTTCGTTTCCCTCAATATTGATCTGAATATTAATTTGAATCTGTTTTCTGATATCAGTTGAATTCATATCACAGCCCTCATAAATATAATGGATCAGATCATTGGTTCCTCTGTTGAAGAACATGAACTTCCACATGATTTGAAAAATCCACAGCCATCGCTGGAAAATTTGAGTGTCAACAGTCTATTGTGGCTTGATTATGAGAACCAAAGAACTCCTGGTTCCATCATAAGTTCAATATCTAACTCAGAAGTCGTTTCTTCATCATCCAGTTCCCTCAACTCTTTTGATACTGATAGTGATGACCATAAACACGCTTTATCCACATTTTATGATCCTAAAAATGCAGCATCAAATTCTTCATTAGCCACATTAGTTCAAAAATTGACAGAATCAACAACTACTTTAAATCTAGAACCGGCCCAATCTTTATCATCATCGAGAGGAGAGGTATCATCATCAACTTCATCTACTCCTCCAAATATTAGACTCCCTAAAAAGACTAAATCTGCTTTAAAATTACCTTCATTGGTGAGATCCAGATCAATGCCAAATGCTAATGCTGCTGTTAAAACAGTCCGTTTTTCAAATGATTTGACAAGAGTGAAGACTTTCAATGAACATGCTAAACCAAGTTCAATATCATTAGATAACTCACCAGAGTTTTCTCCTCCAATGTTAAATGACCATCATTCATCCCAAAAAGCATATTTTGATATCCAAAGTTTCAATTCAAGTTCTTCATCAGATGAAGATGAAGACTATTTTTATAATAGAAATAGCTCAACTTTCACAAACTGGACTTTCAAAGCTTTAAATTTCGATCTATTTGTCATTAAAAATCTTGTTGATAAACCAGTCAAATTATCTTCTTTACAAATTGTCAATAATCATGCAATTCATGGCACCGTTGAAGTTTCTAATATTGCATTCGAAAAATACGTTGAGGTTAAATTCACAACAGATAACTGGAAATCCATTTATTTAGTCACTGGTAAATTTGAAAGATCGTTGAACTCATATAAAGATCAATTTGCTTTTGATATTGTTTTAAACAGATCTTTATTATCAAACATTTATCGTAACAGCGTAACAAATGTTGAACAAATTGATATTAGTTTATGTATCAAATATGTTGCAGACGGGTCAAATGAATTTTATGATAATAACAATTCACAGAACTATCTTTTACAATTAGCCAATAAACCAAAACAAAGAAAATTGAAATCAAAGAGTTTAAATTCAACAAAACATCTAACAAAAAATTTCTCATCCTCATCATCTTCATCATCCTCATACACTTCATCCTTATCTTCGGTGCCATCTTCATCTGAATCATCTTCATCTGCAACTCCAGTTCCTCAACAACAAAGAAATTACACTGTTACCAATTCAAATCCAAGTGGTAGATATTTTTCAGATGATACTGATTATTTCAATAATTATTCAGTTACTAATCCAAAGTTCAATGAATGGTTAAAATTTTCAACCACAAGTTTTGGAGAAATCAATACAACGAAACAACCATCATCAAAAGTATCAAATATAACCGTCAAATCGACACCATTATCTACATCATCAGTAACTGCTGAAAATAATTCCACTGATTATTTGAATGGAACTTCAGATGCGATCCTACCAAACGATAATGATCCATCTGATGAAAGATATAATTTATTCTTGAAGAAGTACTGTTTTTTCAAACCTGATCAAATGAATCAAGGTAACAACGCGAAATCAACTAATGATTCATTTTATATCAAATGAAAAAATAACTTCCAACGTTTCACATTCAATATGCTCATGAATTTTCTTTGTTACATACATATTCACATTCATCTTTTACTTGTCTGCTCGTTAGTTTTTGTTTAACTAAGTTTTCAGTTCTATGATATGCTGCTCTGTTATTATCACTATTATTATTATTATTATCATCATCGTCATTATCATCATCGTTTTAGTCTTATATGAGACAGTGTATTCTGATTTTTGATTTTATGTTTTACTGCTATTATTCAAATCGTTAATGTTTTGTCACTAGTTTGTTGTTTTTTCCAATTGTTTCATTTTTATCACTATTAATTTTTATTTCAAGGAAACAGGTCCTTTTACTATACATCACGTTTGCTATCTACGTTTAAAGAGGTTATAAGGGGTTTTTTTTTCAGTTATGCTATTTTTGATATTGCTATTTTATACACTATATACATTATATACACAAGAGAGGTTATTGTTATACAAAAGGGCGTTATTGGTTTTTGCTAGAATTATTCATGTTAAGCTAGTAAAAACTCTTTTAGGGGTACATATTTGGGTTTAATAAGTATGTTATTTTCATCTATTTTGATTAATGAAATATATTTACTTTGCTACAACGCTTCTGTAGACTCTAAACTATTCAAGCTTCAATCTGTAACACTAAAAGTTATAACAAATCTACCGAACTGACTCAACTTTTGACAATTTATAGTTCATTCTTCCTGGTGACATTCAGAACTCGAATTGCGTACCTCAATTTGAAGTAACCTAAGCCTTCAATGCTCAAAAAAAGCATAACTTTTCATGATAATTATGATTATTCATCATCGACTTGAGATCCATGACTCAACTATGAGCAAGTGTTCTATCTATAATAGACTAGATTTATATAGACAGTTATTTGTGTATATTTTTGAGCTTAGTTTTGAGCATGATGTAGCCTGAAACTTCAAAAGTGACTAGTTCTGTATAGGATCACTTCAAATTTCAAGTTTTAACTTTTGAATAATCATGATTTATAACGTACTATAATTGAAATTAAAAAGTCATGACTGATCTATGCCTGACACTTGCTTTCTTTTACAGTTAAATTAGAGGTTGTTAGAGATTATTATTTGAGAGATGGATGAATTCTGCCTCAATTAAAGCTTAAATGCGTACGTAATTTTGTAAAAACGTTAAAATCTGAGTGCCTCTCAAACAGCTACCTATACTTCTAGCTGACTTGGCTTAATGAGCCGATCTGCCAGGTATCACAGTAAAGTTTGTGGCCATTTTAACTAGTTTCGTATGTGTGTAGTATATGCACCAAAATGAATCAAACACTTGGTAACTCATAAATAACCAGCAATGTTCATTGTTAACAATACTATATTCTATATTCTATATCCTAATTGTGATTGCTATACTGAAAACAAGCTCGTTATGTGGTATGTATGAAAAGATTTAAAGCTTAATCAGAAGTTCAACATTCACGCATATCAAAAAAAGTATCAGTAATTTAAGCTCAAAACATAATAATTTGAGATCATCAACCATAAATTATGGTCTTATATTAATTCTGAAACCCGAATTAAACAGTTCCGAATTTCACGATTTGTGGGTTACTTATGTAAGATTATGTGTCTTGATGTGCTCTGCACATAGAATCTGACAACAAATTTCGAGTTAATATTGTTTTCGCGAACAGGACCAGTGGTGGGAATAGTTATTTTTGGTGTAAATTTTAGGCTGATGAGTTCATTACTAAAATTTGTAATATTTCTACAGCATATATAGATATGCAATTGACACAATTAAACAATCCACGGCACATACCCAAGCCGTTACTCCTAAAGTTGCAGCCGTTCATACAAAACTCAAATATATAATATAGTTATATTGGTTTGTTGGGAATCTGGAATACTTTCTCGTACCATCTGAACTTTGAGGTCTGATTCTGTAAAGTGGGCAGTAATATAAAGTTACAGAGTCAAGGTCTAGAGCGAGGAATCAATTCTAACAGAGATTTAGATTATACTCTCTGTAGTATCAATCAGTTCTTCTTGTCTATATAAGTAAATAATATGAATCTAGTACATTTGCCTTAATCTATCTAAGAGCTATAGATGGTAGCTCTTACACTGGCTCAACACTACTGATGCTTGAGTGATTGTTCATCCGTTCCACTAGCATAACTTTTCAGATTGAAAGAGAAATCTTTTTTGTCAAAGCATGATTATCTTTTTGGTTAAAGATACGTCTTCTAGTTATTATTCCACCATTCTAGAATCTACAATGTATCACTTTATTATGAGACTAACTATTTTAAAATTCGCATCAAGAATCCACGAAACTTTTAAAATAATTTTCAAGTTCTAATATCTCATAGCTCGTATTTATCTGTTTGGAAGTGGAAAAGGGTGGTTATTGGGTAACCCACGTTCTCGTGAATTTGTGTACTATAAATTTACAAACACAGGTGAATTATCCTATTAATCAGTATTCTAAGTACTAGCCGGAGCGCTGAAATTTCACTCTCCTAACATTTTATAACCCTCACGGGATTACTTTCATTTAGTAAGTCATAAAGGGCGTGTATCACAATTTCGTCATATATTATGAATCACTCTCAAAAATTCTGTGTGATCGCAGAATTCTGTTCAGTTTTCACTCTCAGATCTCACTCCTACATCTGATCCTCTCGTCCAGATTCCTACGAGTAACGCGATTAATCACATAAATAACTCTGGAGGCTGTTCAATTTTGACATTTAATCGTGGTAAACCTGGTCCTCATATTCTCGAATAGAATTCGATTCAGAATCCTCTGATCTTTCAAACTAATTTTGTATTATTAACGTTACGGTCTTGATTCCTGGTTTCCAATTCTGTAACGTTTCTCGATAAGATATATTCCTAAAATACTATAATAAACAAATCCAGAATCTATTTGATAGGTTCGCATCTAAACTTTACTTTAACCTCTTAAATGACCTTTAAAATTATCAACTTCATAATCAGTATGAACAAAAGCTCTTTCAATGTCAATCATTGGTAATGCTTCTAAAGTATATTGCAATGCCTCTGCTAAATCATGACTATCTCTCATATCATAAACACCATCCAAAATGACATCAACTTCAACATTAATTGAATCACCAACGTGATAACAATTCAATTCTTTTATTTTAGATATCTTTTCTGAAAATCTCATACATAAGTATAAAATCACTCTATATTCTGTTGGATCTGCCTTGTGACCCGTTAAATGTATGATATGCTCAAAACAAGTTTGAGACCATAAGTAAACAATGTAGACTGATAAGAGTAAAGCACCTAGTGGATCAAACCAATAGATTTGAAAATAATGACCTAAAACAGGCATCAATAATGAGAAACTGTTGAAAATAACATCAACTAGCGCATCTTGGGCTAAAGCTTGTGCGCTTGATGATTTGATAGTTTTACCATAAATATAACAACCAAATTTCGAAACAATTGTTAATGCCATAATTAGAGATGCGTTCAAGCTAATTGATGCAATTTTTTTATCCCCATCATAAATTAATCTATCAACTGCTTCTATACCAACTTGAAAGAATGAAATTATAATAATAACTGAAAACACTAAAACACCAATTGGTTCTAATCTATCTTTACCAATTGGAAACTCCTTTGTATCTTTTGCTTGTGATAATTTACTTGCAAAATAAATAATTATAGTTGATAAAAAATCCAAAGCTGAATCAATTAAAGACGCAACAATAGAGATTGATGACGTTAAAATTGCAACTATTATTTTACCTAATAATAAGATAACATTTGTTGCAAAGTTTAAAGTGATATAAAAATTAACCACTTTTATTTCAGCTTGTTTATTATAACCTAATAAATTATCAGTTTCAAAATCGATATCACCTGGAACTGCACTTACACGACGATGAATTGACGGTTTGATTGAAGAATATTCGTTTGAGCTAAATGGTATTAGTTCATCATCAGTAGTATCAATATCTGCTGTATTTGTGCCATTTGTTGTTGTAGACCCATAATTGATATTATCATCTTTAATTGTTGGTGAACGACCCAGAACTTTAGGTTGATTTCTATCTGAGTAATTCTTTATCATTTTACGATGTATACCACTATCCAATAATTTATCAATTTCAGAATATTTTTGAATTATTTCATTTTGTCTCTGATAAAACTGAACTAATCGCTTGTTTTTAATTGATTTTAGCACCAACTCATCTTTAACACATAAATCCCAATTAAATAATTTTGAAATATTCCCTATCAATCTGAATGTTCTCAATTCTTTAGCAAGTCTTAATTTTGATGATTTACCAGTTGAGTTGATCCATTTATCATTTTCTCTAGAGTGTCTCAAGCTTGAACCAGTAACAACACCACCAAATCCTAAAAAGCTCGGTCTTCTTTCAAGATCTATTTGATTTTCTTCGTTTGAATGAGATTCATGATGTGCTGAGATTGATCTTGTTTTTTGAATCTCTGGCAGTCCATCAAGGGGGTCCAGCTGGTTGAAAGATTCTGTTTGTGCTCTTCTTAACGTATTTGTAGCTGTGTTGGCATCCATAATATATCAGAAAGGGATACAATAGCGAATTTATGGAAGTTTAGATAGCAAATTGAGTAGTTTTGATAGACTAGTTGGCTTTATAGTGAGTGAGTGTGCAAGAATATGGTACAATAAATAGTCTATATTAATGTCTCACAATAATTCTATCAACAAAAACTTAGGTGTTTTTATAAAATAATTTTTTATAATGCACACAAATAGGTTGGCATAAATCAATATACCAGCGCACGCGGGCTATCAAAACTTCGGGCCTGCGTGAAACAAACTTAATATTTGGGTGCTGAAGAGATTTTGTAGTACAATGTAAAAAACTAGACAACGACACATAATACGAGGTCTATCATTGCGGTGCTTATAGGCTATTACAGTACGCAGGTTCAAACTCGATGACGTTAAGATTTATAGTACCGACGGTGTAAATAATTTCAAAATATTCTAATCACAAAAATGAAAAGTCTGTTCGGTTTTTCCATATTTTATCCATTTTATTTAAATATTAATTAATAATAGTATCATCAATATCTTTAAAGCAGGAATACTCAGCTTCGAAAACTTTACAGTAGAATATAAGAGTCAGTTTCGGCAATTTAAACCTCATTTCTACATACAAAAATTCTTCATTGAGCTCATTTATCTGATTAGTTAAAAATTTACAATTACCCTCCCTGAAATTCCAGTCTCTTCTCATTAAGTCCGGCAAATAAAATGGTCTCATTAATGAAAACCTAGTCCTGATTCAAAAGATAAACAAACAAAAACAACGATAAAAAGCACCACGAAACGATGGATCCTTACAATAATATCATACAGGAACAACTGTCCAGAATTAATCACACGTTGAACTCTGGGCTCACTAAAATTATGGAGGAGTTGAATCAGTTATCTCAAAGAGTTGGTCAACTGGAAAGAAAAGCAACTGGTATTGATTATGCAAATGAATTAGATTATATTAAACAAAGAGTGGAGTTGATTCCAAAGATCCAACAGAATCAGATAATGACTTTAGAATCCTTGATGAGTGGTCATAAATATCAATATAGCAAGCTATGTGGAATAGTCTCAAAAAATGAATCAATCTTACACGAAAATAACACGATATTTAATAAATCATCAAATCATGGTGCTATAAATGATGAAGAATTTGATCAAAATAATCATTTGATCAATGAGCATGACACTTCACATCAGGATTTAATCTCTAATGGCAATAACAATAACATAATTCCTAGTTCTAGACTTAACCCCAGATTAAATTCAAGTACTAGCACTCCAATCCAAGTTAATCAAGAAAGAACCAACCAGGTGAATAATCCTTTAAATGAGAAGAGCAATCCTGGGTCGATAAACCTCAGTAACAGAGTGAATATTCCACATTCTAATTTATCCTTAAATTCAATTCCTGGTGGTTCACAAAATCATACTCAAGTTAGGAATAATCAACAATCAACCATCAGTAACCCAAACACAAGCATCAATTCAAGCTCCCAACTATCTTCATCTTTAAGAAACTATAATACTCTTTCAACTATGTCTAACATCTCAATGACATCTTCAAATGGTGATGAACATACCAATAACTCCGTTTTGGGTGGAAATAATCAAGAAGAGTTGGATGTTGATGACGGCAAAATAGATGCTGGGGTCTGGGAAAATGTCCCATTTGTTAGATTCAATCCTGCACCAAGAAGTGTCCAAGATATTTTAGATGAATACTATTATGGGTTCGATGGTCAACCACCATTGAAATACATGGAAGAACACCGCAAAAAATGGCGTTCTAAAGAGAAAAGTTTGTCCAAAACCTTTTGTCGAAGATTTAGAGTTGTCACTGCCGTTGAATGTGGTACTCATTTATATTCCAGACAGTATGGATTATCTCGAAGTGCAGCTATTGAAAAAACCATCAATGAGCTTGAGTTGCTTAGGGAAAAAGACAATGGTAAGAAAGAATCAATGTATTGGCTATTCCACAATATTCCAAGTCACTTGAAGAGGAAAATTGAAGACAATATCTAATTCTTTCCGTTCCGTTTATATTTTTTGTGTCACTTTTAAAATTATTTCTTTTTCTTTTTATAGATCCGACTCGCAATGTGGCCGGACCAGCTCATCTGAGAGGGTAACCTTCATAATATTTTTTTTTTCTCTAAAAAATTTATCACTGCGATTAATGATCTGAATTGATTAATAAATTAATTCTACTATTTTATCAACGAAGATGGTCGAAACTTCAGCTGCCAAAACATATATTGATGAAAACACATCATTCAACTCTTTTGGTCTAGATCCAAGATTAGTTCAAGCTGTTAGACAACTAGGTTTCAGAAATCCAACCTTAGTTCAATCAAAAGCTATTCCATTAGCGTTACAAGAAAAAAGAGATATTATTGCTAAAGCAAGTACAGGCTCAGGTAAAACTGTCGCTTATGCGATTCCTATAATTCAATCTATTCTAGCATCCAAAGAAACTTCAGACTCTAATGAACATCATATCTCATCTGTTATTCTAGTTCCAACAAGGGAATTAGCGAGCCAAGTCACTGCATTTTTTGAAAAATTAATTGTATTTTGTGGATCTAATATTAAGTTATTGAACCTATCCAGTCAGGTTTCTGAAAATGTTGTTAATTCACTATTATTAGAAAATCCAGAAATTTTAATCTCAACTCCATCAAAACTAATTCATTATTTAGAAAAGAATCAATCTGCTATTTCATTGAGTAAATTGAATTATTTCGTCATTGATGAAGTCGATTTAATCTTGACTTATGGGTATACCGAAGATTTAGACAAACTAACCAATTATCTACCATTGAAAACTTTACAAACATTTTTAATGAGTGCTACCTTAAATGAAGATATCAATGATTTAAAAACCAAATTTTGTCGTCAACCTGCCATTCTAAAAGTCAGTGATGAAGAAGTTGTTGAAAAAAGTAAATTGGTTCAATATTACGTTAATACTACTGAATTTGATAAATTTTTATTGGCTTACGTTATTTTCAAATTGAATTTGATTAAAGGTAAAACTATTATATTCGTTAATACCATTGATAGAGGTTATAGATTGAAATTATTCTTTGAACAATTTGGTATTAGATGTTGTATCTTGAATAGTGAATTACCAATAAATTCAAGACTTCATATCGTTGAAGAATTTAATAAAAACGTTTATAGTTTATTGATTGCTACTGATGATAATGACGATATAAAAGAAGTTGATGAAGAGGATGAAGAAGATAATGAAGGAACTAAAATAGAAGAATTGAAGAAAGAAGAAGATGAAGAAATGAAAGATGATGAGGAAAAACCAAAAGAATCTACAAAAAAGAATAAGAAAAAAAATAACAGAAAAGATAAAGAATATGGTGTTTCTAGAGGTGTTGATTTCAGAAATGTTGCATGCGTATTAAACTTTGATTTACCAATGACTGCTAAAAACTACGTTCATAGAATTGGTAGAACAGCAAGAGCTGGTAAGGCTGGTATGGCATTATCTTTTGCTATTCCATTAAAAGAATATAATAAGAATAAAGCTGCAACTTTGAAAACTTCTAATAGAGATGAAAGAATTTTGAAGAAAATTATCAAACAACAAGGTAAACTAGGATATGAAATCAATCCATATCAATTTGATATGAAACAAGTTGAAGGTTTCAGATATAGATGTCAAGATGCCTTTAGAGCAGTTACTCAAGTTGCAATTAGAGAAGCAAGAGTTAAAGAAATAAAGAACGAATTATTAACAAATGAAAAATTACAAAGATATTTTGAAGAAAACCCTCAAGATTTATCTAATTTAAGACATGATAAAGAATTACATCCAGCTAAAGTTCAAACTCATTTAACTAGAGTTCCAGAATATTTATTACCTGAAGGTGCTAGAAAGAGTAAAGGTACAATGAGTTTTGTTCCATTCAAAGTTGATAAACCTCCAAGAAGAGGTGGTAGAAAAGGGGGTAAGAAAGGTGGTAAAAAGTCAGATCCATTAAAGACTTTCAAAAGATAGATTGTATAAAAATACTTTACATCGCGAGTACAGAAATAATGATAAATGTTTACCGTAACATGCATAATAATCGTAATAGTTTACTTAACGCTCAAGTAAATCATCAAGAGTAACAACTCCACTAAAATTCTCATCTTCAATACGGTATATGACAGCCTGTCCAACTCTTTGGGTGGAAACCGTAGGTCTCACTAATTCATTCAACACATCAATTCTACCACCTAATATTTTTCTATTAGTCCAATCGAAAATATCAACTAAATTTTTAATATTAGTTCTAACTGGATCTTGATTAGAAACTTCATCAAACATAAAACCTGGTCTCACAATAATTTCTCTCAAACCATCAATCATGTTCAGTTCGACTTCAGCCTCTCTCTTGGATATGATATAACCTTTTGGTAGACCAGGGAACCCTTTATCTGCAGAAATGTAGACAAACGATGGATTTTTCTTTTCGGTGGTATCTTTAAAAGTTTCAGCTAATAAGACTGCAGAATCTCTATTAACACTTTCATAAGTATTGAACGAATTTTTATCCAATGGGTTAGATGATTTCATGAAACTAGTGACTTCACTTAGGATTGAAGAATTCGAATTGATTGTTTTTTTATAGTTTGAATTCTCTAATAATATACCAATTGAATGAACAACACTATTTGCATCTTTTAAATCATCTTTATAAGTCTCTGGATTGAAAATATCAGCACTTTTCCACTTCACCTGACTGATCCAGTATGCATCATTATGCGTTAATGGTTTAGGAGCCTTTCCTGATCTACTTAAAGCTGTTATTTGGAAACCTGCTTCAATACCTGCTTGACATATCCTTTTTCCTTTGAAAATGATGTTAGAAACTGGGCGAAACCGAGCAATAAGAGACGAATGAAATGACTCAATTCATTCTGAATTTGTTTGGACATACCTAAGAAGCCAGCACCCCCAAACACCACAACTTTTGACATTTTCTACTTTAAATTGAATTTAGTACCTTTGGTATTTTTATATTTATTGGTCAAACATTCAGAGTAAATTATTTCGCGATGACTATATTAAGATCTTTAAATCTTCAAGAGAAAGTGAAGTGTGAGCTTCTAGTTCTCTTGCTGTGACTTGTGCTCTAACGATGGATGCTTTATATAATCTCTTTTCAGATGCTTCTCCAGCTCAGCTGTCTCATTGGCTGACGATGAACCCAAAAAGGAATTAAACAGATAAAATGATTGAGAACGAACTACAAAAGTCTATGTTTCCATTCTGTTTGGATAGCTCTCACTATTCCTATGAGATATCTAATTATGAGTATAAATACAACTCTATGTCATCAACTGTGATTGATTCTTGACGCTTAAAACTATCAACATATCAATAATTATCGACATTTACTATGAAACTTTTCCCATTAGCACCGTTAATTTCAATCATTTCAGCAGCTGCCACATATCCAACCACCACCACCACTTATACTACTGCTGAGCTCACTAAGAGACAAATTGTCGCTGAAGTAGAAACCACTCGTGCACCACCAGAACCAACCATTATATGGGTTGATGTCATTGATGAAGATGGTGATACAATTGATGTTGTTCCAACATTTTACGTTCAAACTTTCACTAACCACTATAAGAGTCTTCATACTCCATTACCTGGAACTATAGGTCTAGCTCCTGGTGCCACTGGTACTGTTGGTGTTATTAGACATTATCCTAAGATGGAAGTCAATTTGTTAACTGGTGAATCAAAGTTACTCCCTGCTGAAGAAAATTGATTGATAAAAGACACAAATATTGCCGAATTTACTTGAATATAAGCATGGACACTTGCTTTATTATGTAGTACTGCAAAATACTAATTTCTTTATCACTAACTCATCTCGCGATTATTATGAAAACGTGAATGTGTCAAAAATTTATTATTGATTTTTGATGGAAACAGGCTAGAGATCACCAAATTAAACATCTGATGACTGAAGAACAGCCTGTTACTGCAGGAGTTGTAAGGAAGAGATCTATCGCAAACGTCAAGATTGCCCCACATAACGAAACATTGACACCAATTTCAATTGTTGAACAAGGCTTCTCTCACGAGCAAGAGGCCCAAGGGAGACAATTACCACCAACGCAAACTGAGATATTAAAAAAGTACAACGAGAAGAAACCAAGTAACCTATGGGGACTCACCAATATTGGATCAGTGATTCTAGAGAACAAGGGTTCGGTTGCAAGAGATCATGTATGTATTCAGTATCCCCACGCTCTTATCCAACACTAACACTACTATAGATGGCTAATGAAAGAACATTTTTATCATGGATAAGAACCTCTTTAGGACTGACCACTGTTGGTGTTGGTGTAACTCAACTTTTCAAATTGGTGGATGAAAGACAATCTAATGGAAAGACTGAATTCTTACTGAAATCAGGAAAACCTATTGGTGGTAAGTTATAATGAACTATCAAATCAACAACTACGAAGACACAATACTGACGTCAATCTCAGGTGCTTTCATCGCGATATCTATTGTTTGTGTGATTCTAGGTACTGGTCGATTCTTCAGAGTACAAGATATGTTACAAGATGGGATATATCCAGCATCTAGATCTTCAGTTACAATTCTAGTGTTTTTAGTATTTTCAGTAAGTTCAAAGGTTTCGTATTGTATGAAAAAAAAACCTACTAACAGCTTAACAGATTTGTGCTGTCACATTAGGTACTGTTCTCTACTCCGGCAGTTAAGAATAGATAAATAGACGTTTTACTATAGTAGGGGACTGACACTGTAGTGATTAGGGCTAAATACTCCTCAAGTCACATGACTCCATATAGGGCTTGTGACTCTCAGTCTGAATATTACACATTTTCGTATTTGACATTCTTAAAATTACGCATGTCGTTCCTCGGCAGGGAAATTAGTTTTTTCACTGTTCACCTCAAATTGAAATTTCGCCTAGAAGCAGAAAACTTTTTTTTTGCGGTTGGCGCACAGCAAGACGAAAAGTTTGATTGAGAAAATCAATAAAACAAAATTTGAACTTCCATATTATAATTGATAAACTCCATATAACCAAACATCATTCAAAATGGTATGTGAGATAAACGAATAAAGTGATATGTGAGAACTCATCAAGGAGAAAGATATGAATAATAGAAAATACTAGACCTCAATACTCATCATTGGTGTTAACTAGTTATATAATTCAGTGTGGCAATAAGAACAATTATTATCAGAATCAATTCTAACATCATTACAATACGCCATGAAGAACGCAGAGATACCGTAGATCAAGTCAAATAGCTAGTGAGAGGTGTACAGATAAGAGACCGTCCATGTTTTTATTTCCCCTAATTCAAGTATTCAATTTATTCATATCATAATAAACATTTTAGGAACTCAGTTCTCACAAATCAACTATTACAGCATTATCAAATAAGACAATGTACTAACTAATGACAACAGGCTAAAGTTCACGGTTCCTTAGCTCGTGCTGGTAAAGTTAAATCTCAAACTCCAAAAGTTGACAAAGAAGAAAAACCAAAGAAACCAAAAGGTAGAGCTTACAAACGTTTATTGTACACCAAAAGATTCGTTAATGTTACCTTAGTTAACGGTAAAAGAAAATCCAACCCAGGTCCATCATCCCAATAGATTCTTTAGTAGCTGGTTATTATTAGTTTGAAAAAAAAAAAGAAAATATAAAAATGAAATAAAAAGAACAACAAGGAATTTATTTTACTGTACATTTTTATGTGTAATGCATAGTGTTTATTATTGTTAATGTTTAGGACTTGTCATATAATGAATTGTTCACTGTAAATATAAATGATCTTTTTCTTTGATTTTTGAGGATTATTAACATTTATCGTTGATATCCACTAATTAAACAATGAATTCTCTTGTTATCGAAAAACTTTGGTATAAATCTCAGTACATCATACGTATTACATCTTTCTACTTCATACTCAGTTAGTGAATCTAAAAGAATAATTTTTCTTTTGAAAAAGTTTTGTCATTCTATCCATCTCATCTCTTGATAAATTGAAGCCCATTACACATTATAAACCAGATGTCAGACATAGAATCTCTTAATGGTGACTTGTTTGAAGAGCCAGAAGGTTACTTCAAACCTCCAAAAGAGCCTCACTTTGCTAAATATGAGCGTAAAACCTCTAAAACTCCATCTGAAATAAATTTAAGATTAATTGGCTCATCACCCTTATGGGGTCATTTATTATGGAATGCTGGTATATTCACTGCTGATTACCTTGATAAACATTCTGAAGAGTTAGTAAAAGATAAATATATCCTAGAATTAGGCGCTGCTGCTGCTTTACCAAGTATCATCTGTGGTCTAAATGGTGCTAAAAAAGTTGTTTGTACTGATTATCCAGATAATGATTTGATTTCAAATATTCAATACAACGTTGATCATACTGAAGGTTTAGATAATGTTGTTGTTAATGGTTATATTTGGGGTAATGATTACAAACCGTTAGTTGAAGAAATTAGATATGAAAACAAAGATCAAAAATTCGATTTGATTATATTGTCAGATTTAGTCTTTAATCATTCAGAACATCATAAATTATTGAAGACTTGTCAAGACTTATTAACAAAAGAAGGGAAGTGTATTGTTGTTTTCTCCCCACATAGACCATGGCTATTGAATGATGACTTACAATTCTTTGAAACTGCAAAGGAATATGGATTTAAAACTGATAAAATTGATCTAGTTCAATGGAAACCAATGTTTGAAGAAGATGAAGAAACTGCTGAAATTAGGGCAAGAGTCTACTCCTTCTTTTTGACATTTAACGAATAATGAATCCAAAGTCTGAGAAATAGAAATTTAGATGTAAAAATTATTAAATATTAAATACAAAATAGAACTTTACACTTTGACACAGAATGTAATTATAATATAAAGAAAAAGAACCTATAATATATTGACTAGAAATGAAATTTATAAATATAAAAATGATGATGAAGTATTATCCCAAAATTTGTGTGAATGCAACTATGTCAAGTATGTAATACCAGTCGGTGTTAATAATATAGTTGTTCTGATTGGAGAGTCAATAATGTATGTTTTTGAAGGTGAACCAATGACAATAACTGGGGCGACTATAGTAGAAATAACGTCAGTTGGCGAAGAAGTTGAAGCTGTCTTTATAGATGATGAATCAGTGATATATTTGGTGGTTAGAGTAGTTGGAAGTGAAGCTGTTTGGGTTGCAGTACCGAATGGAACACTGGTGAATGAGTTCAAAACCGACTCAGTCACAATTGGTCCAGGAGATGGTTGAGTTGCAGGAACTGGAGCACTAGTGAGTGAGTTTGGAGCTGGCGTAGAATTAGTTGTTGAAACAGATGGAGTATCTTCAGTTGGAGTAGAAGATGAGCTTTCTGTGGTTAGTGTTGTGCTAGGGGTTTCAGTGATTGAAGTTTCAGAAGTTTCAATAGCTGAATTTCCAGTAGAAGCAGGTGTTTCATTGGTTGTTGATGTAGAGTTAGGAGTTTCAGTAATTGAAGTTTTAGTAGTTAAAATTGAGATGATTGAAGTTTCAGTAGAAGAAGTTTGAGTAGATTCAGTGGAAGAAGTTTCAGTAATTAAGGTTGATAAAGTTTGAGTGGATGAAAGAAAAGTATATGTAGGGGAAGAGGCTAAAACTGAAGATAAAGTAGATGATGTAGATGAAGTAGATGAAGTAGATGAAGTAGATGAAGTAGATGATGTAGATGAAGTAGATGAAGTAGATGAAGTAGATGATGTAGATGAAGTAGATGATGTAGATGAATTAGATGAAGTAGATGAAGTAGATGATGTAGATGAAGTAGATGATGTAGATGAAATGATGGATGTAGTTGTAGATACCTTAACAGAAGTTTTGACACTTGAATCAAAAGCTAAAGACTCTAAAATAGATTTGATGGCAACAGAAAATGACTGACCATCCACTGGATTAGCACTTGATTGTGAAGCATCCCATAAGGAAACACCACCAAAGTAAACACTAGAACCAATAGATTTAACAGTAGTTTTGATAGTATCAATATCAACGTAACCTGTAGAAGCAGCAGAAGTAGAAGCAGGTAAACCCAAGTAGAGTTTGACGTTTTTGTTTGGTGAAATGTTTTGAGCATAGTTGATCCAAGTATCCCAGTTGAAAGAATTACCACTGACTTGACAGTAGTTGTTGTAGAATTGAATGAAGACAAAATCAACATAAGAATTAGTTAAAAGGTCACCAACACTATAGTCTGGGTAAGGACATTGAGGTGCAGCTGATAAGTAGTAATCTTTAGAACCATTAGTAAAGTACTCTCTCAATTTAGCAGCTAAAGCGGCATATCCAACAGAGTTGTTGTTTTCGATATCAAAATCAAAACCATCAACAATTGCAGTACCAAATGGACGAATACCAGTAGTACCTTCTCCAAAGTAATTCCATAAAGTTAAAGCAAAGTTTTCAGCTTCAGCGTTATCAGAGAAACCGTAACTACCAGTAGCACCACCTAATGATAAAAGAACTTTTTTACCCAAACTTTGACAAGTTAAAATGTCAGCAGCAATTTGATCACATTTTAAAACACCATTAGGGCCCGCAGTTTCACAGGCATTGGCAAAATTCAAAGTTAATGGATCATCAAACCCAATTAAGAACGATAGAACAAAAATGTCAGCTTCGTTGTTTTGACAGTATGAGCCTAAAGAAGTTTGAGAACCAGCAGAGTTTTGACCCCAATAAAGGACAACGTTCTCATTTGAAGTAACATCGAAAGCTGCAAATGCAACAGCGATCAAAGTGGTCAAAGTTGTGAAAAAAGTAGTAAATTTCATTGTAGTATGTTAATTAATCTTTTTCTTTGATTTGTATTATAAAAGTTCTAAAGAATGAATGTATTGGAGTTAATTGAACTTATTGTGAGTTAGAAGTATTGAAACGAATGAAACACTTTTTTTATGATATAAGTGGGTAGATAATAGTGAAATATTGGTTAAATAAATGTAAGAAAAGGAAAGGAAAGAATATTAGTTTATAGTTGAGATAATAAATTGGGCATCATCATCAATTTATAAGATTGACCCTTTATGGCTGGTAAATTAAGATCAGGACCTGGCGATGGGTATCTTGCATCATGTTGATATGTATTACCCAATGATGAATGTCTTTCTTTCCTAGGAAATGGGCTGAATAAAATTGTGCATGAAGTAGAAACTGTACTTCATCGAATGTTTGACTCGATTCGTAATAATAACCAGGTCCTATTTGATGCATCGTTCCAAATTAGGATGAAATTTCTTGAAAACCTGTCAAAACTTGCATAATTTCGCGAAAATTATTTTTTAGTCTTCCCGATTCAGATAATAATAACCAGCCATCAAAAACCAACGTGAATTACATTTAAACTGTGAAATTTTCTCTCAACATGGAACAACCTGTAAACAGTCTAAAGCAGGTGACAAGCTCTATCCGCTATATTCTATAATGGTAATTCTTGTTCTCTTTCAAATCCTACATAGTGTTTCCGTAGTGTGATTAAAACTTTTCATCATTCATTTGATTCGAAAACTACTACCTCTATTGGCTGGATTACTTAAATCACGATTTAAAGTATTTAGCTGATATATCATACAAGTCAGATAGAATCCAGATGATGGAACTTAAAACTTTAAGTTTGGCTAACTTGGAACTATTTTGAGATGTTAACATGAAGTTGTCCAAATTACGATTTTGAGGTTTGGATAACTCGACATTCAATCTAATCTGATAGGTGGAGGAAGATTAATATACAGTTTGATCTAAAGCTCCTAAGTAATTACTAATTTACAAAGTTCACGATAAACAACAACTTGCAGTTGTATACAAGTATCACTTCCTGTTTTTGTTCTCTCCACCAAATTTGTTTTCATTGAGACATGAGTGAATTTCAAAATCAGTCTTCCTCAATTCTAAGACATGAAGTTATTGCATTTAAAAAAGCTTTTGTTCCATTCAGATCTTCAATGAAGATGAAAGCTAATGGATTAAAGTAGTAAGAAAGCAAAAAAATAATGATGAAGGATGCGAGGTTCGAACTCGCGCGGAGAACCCTCCAGTAGATCTTAAGTCTACCGCCTTAGACCACTCGGCCAACCCTCCTGTTTTTTATGCATGTTATCTTACTGTGTAGTTGTAGCTGTTCAAATCATTCCGCATATTTACGCATGCAGAATGCGTTTTAATACATAAACGTACATATTAGTGGAAGTTCTCAAATCTCTAGAGTAAGTTTCTGAGATTTTTGTGGTCACAATTCTCCATTTCGAGTACCATTGTCTTTAAGGAGATCCAAACTCATCTATTATCTAACTATGTATATTCCTTCTCGAAACAAATCCTTACATTAATGTCAATGGTTATGAAGCTTTTTTTCTTCTCTAAAGCTCTTAGAGTCAGATCTCAAACGGATACAGCTCTGTTAATAGATGTATTTATATTGGCCAGCTGAGTTTCGTTTACTACACTGTAACCTTTGATCAGTTTTTTTGAATGCATTCAACTATTTACATGTTCATTTGATAATATTTCTTTCACGTAGTTCAGATTCTAATGCGATATGAGGGTTTTCAGCATACGGAATTCTTTTAACCATTGCCTTTTGAATAGATAATATCTTTATTTTCTTTCTATAATTTGCTGCTCTCTTCTTTCTCTTTTCTTGGATTTCATTCTTACGGTGTTTAAATTTCAATTTACTAACTTTTCCATAACCAAACTTTACTGCAATTTCTTTATATTTTACATCTTCTGGATTGGAGTCTGACAGTTCGAGTGGAATTCTCGTACCATAAGTTAACTTGTTCTTCAGATCATTTAATTTAACTTCAGGTGGTGTCAGTGGAGCAGATAAATTAACATCCATATTTTTGTAAAATTTATAATACGAACGTAATTGTGTGATCCAAGTTTCTCCAGAGATTATACCATTCAGATCTTCTAGCATTTGTTTGTAAAGTATTCTCCAAACTTTATAGCCTTGATCCCAGTTAACAGCTCTTGAAATTGACTTCATGACCAAATTGTATGTTCTAGCGTCTGGACTAACATCATATTTACTCTTGAAGACGTTCATTGTTGCAATGACTAAATCAACTCTTCCTATATTGGAAAAGGCAACTAATAACAAGTTCATAGGTTCTTTTGAAATCTTATAATCATCCTTAACAAAGTCCAGTATTTTAAAAACAGCATCATAATGTTTTTCGGAAATTAAACTCTTAACAATAATACCTAATAACTTTCTATCAATTTGGAAATCATAACTATGGATTAGTTTTAGTAATGAAAATGAATCTAAACCTTTGTTTTCCACCAAATATTTCAAAATGGTATTGATTGAGTGATTATCGATAGGTATATTCAATAGTTCTCTATTTTTTAGTAGCATTGACCGATCAGCATCGTTTCTTAGTAAATTAAATACCAGATTCCACGTTACAATATCTGCATTAATCTCTCTACATTTCATCTGCGTCAAATAGTTCAATAGTATGACATATGGATTAGACACATGTTGAATATGTTGTAATGTTAATAAGTTCGTTATCATTATGTTATATGTTGTGACATTAGGTCTGATATCTTCTAATTTCATTTGTAGTAAGAATTCACGACATGTTGCTATATTCCATTTCGTACTAAAGAAGTGTAACACTGAATTGTATGAGTCTAGAGTTCTTAGGTGTGCAGTTGCCGAATTCAAAGGATGGAATAAATTCATTAGAAGTTTGGAAATAATACCATTTGTTTTTGATGATGATTTAAAATAGAAAGTTGAATGAGTTAATGTGAAAATATAATCTTCGAAGACAGAAGCACCAGATTTGAAGTCTGGAATTGGTGGTATTTCATCGTATACATGCCTGCTAAGCGTTCTAATTCTATTACCTGGGTTCTTTAATGCAATTGTTGATACTGATGTTGATGATTCTGGTTTTGGTGTAATTTCAGTCAAAGTTTGGATTATTCTCCTGACTGTTTCTTCGTTGTTTTGATCATGGATATGACTTTCATCTGAGCTATTATTAGATTTTTCAATGAAACTTAAGCTTTTAGCTTGTTGTTCAGGGTATGGTGGTCTTATAATACTTTGAACTCTTTTCAAACTGGGTACGCCTAAAGCTTTGATCTGTTTTTGAACGTTTTTTCGCTCAAAGTTTGATCCTTTACCAACAAGGTGATAGTTTTCGTCTAGTATTTGACTATCGTTCTGTGATTTGTAGTTTAAATGCTCTTTTAATGGTTTGACGTTCAATTCTGATATTTTTGAGGTGGGAAGAGGTTTGAAATTAATTCTGGATGACCGTACAAGCCAATCATTTGTCTTACACTTGGTGAAGTATTCAGATATTGCTCTAGATATACTCATATGGAAGAGTAGTATGCGTATGTGTAAATGAGTGTGGTGTTATGTGTATCTGATCTAACAGTAGTGTTTAATACATTAATTTTTTACTTCAATCGTCGGAGAAAAAAAAAATAATTTTGATCTCATCTACAAAACATCAACATTTAATTTTACAATTGTTTTATACTCGATTCACAAAGATTCGTGACTCATCTCATATCATTCATACGGTTATCCAGCCCGTCCGCAATGCTAGTACTATTCTCACTGAAAACATATCTCTTACTTCCCGAAATAGTCAATGCAATAGGCAAGAAGATCAATGCGTGTAAAGAACCAATTATAACCAATGCTAACCACATTCTGAAGTAGTAAACTTCAAAGATTTTAGATTGTGTGAACGCTAAAACTGAGACACCAATGAATTTGGTGGTACAAATACCACCAAAAACCGCGCTTCCAATG
The DNA here is from genome assembly GCA_003707195.2 of Phaffomyces antillensis. Classification (NCBI taxonomy): domain Eukaryota; kingdom Fungi; phylum Ascomycota; class Saccharomycetes; order Phaffomycetales; family Phaffomycetaceae; genus Phaffomyces; species Phaffomyces antillensis. The sequence goes on from PPNI02000011.1 coordinate 167,568, forward strand.
CCGGTTATTGCATTATATGCTCTGAAATCAACGTTATTTAATCTTGAATCCTTATCAGAAACGACAAACGCTCTTGTTATGTGAACACAGAATTCAACAGCTAAACCAACACAGATAACTAAGTTCACTAAACTTACTGCATTTAGTGAGATTGACCAGATTGCCATGATACCACCAATGTTGATTAAAATCATAATGACCGTGACGACTAAAATTAAAGCAGCTCTAAATGAGCCTAACAAAATACTTGAATTTAAGAATATGAAACCTAATGCAATAGAAATTAATGTGAATGTTAGTTTCAATATTGAACTATATTGAACGAAAAAAATGTAGAATGGAGAATAGGCAAAAACTTTATCATGATTCAAACTTTGTTTGATTTCTTTTGAAATTCTCAAAGATTCTTCAAATGCTTGAATGAAATCATCTTGTGATCTTAATGGGGTATGTGAAGTTCTGAATGAAGATGCAATGATTGAAGTGTTATCATACTTGATAGCTGTTGAATATCCTGCCTTACCACCAATTGGACAAGGATCTGGTGGTGCATTAATCCATATGTTGAAATATTTAATAAATTCATCATCTTCTGGGAATCCATCCATTGAATATTCCCATGTCTTATTATAGAAACAAGTTTCACATTGTCTTGATGGAGCATGAGGTAAACAAACTTCGAAATCTTGGTTTTTCTTTAATCGACAACAATCATCTAATGCAGGGTTTAGAAATGTTAGATAATCATCTAACCAGTTAGCAACAGGTTCAGCAATAGTTGAAATATCTTCCCTTTTACGTTCTTGTTCAAGGATATTGGACAATGAAAATTCTTCACAAGTGGTGAATTTTCCACATAATTTCTGTTGATTTTCCCTTTTTGTTATATCTAAATCTTTAACGATAAAGTAAACAGGAGGACCAGTATTGAAATACCTGTACATATCATTGAAATAATCAACTAAGTAAGAATCAGAAGGGACAGCTATTCTTTGATCAAGACCGAATTGAATTCCTGGTAATAAAGTCAATGATACGCCAGTCCATATAATGAATATTGACATGATGATCTTCTTTGAATTTAAAAGAACCGGAGTCAAATCAATCAAGAATTTATCGAAATAATTCTTTTCGTTTTCATTTTCAAATAATTCATCGAATTCATTCAAATGAATTCCATAATTTGGTTGCCTTAAGAATGGAAAACAATCTAGTCTTCCATCATCTATTCTCTTTTGATCTAAACTCAACAATGAAATAAATGCCGTCAATTGTAGAATAGAATTGAATAAAACTGCACCAGCTGAATATAATGCAAAATTTCTAACTGCAGGCATTGAAACATATGAAGATAATGCAAATGTGAAGAATTGGGAAGTTGAAGATAATAAAATTGATGGACCGATTCTTCCAACAGCTTTCGAAATTCTGAAAGATATAGATTCATTTGGATAAGAAAAATTGATTGTTTTCAATTCATGAGTGATTAAAAATATGTTATCAACTCCAACAGCCAGAATTAAAAATGGAATAACTTCAGCAATGATTAAAGTTGACTTAACCCCAATAAATGAGAAAAATCCAGCAGATGAAGTGACTGAAAGCAAAACAATCACTATACCTGATAAACCTAAAGAAAATCTAGTTTTCAATAGATTAAATGATCCACTTAATGATATTGAAGCATATAAGAACATGACCAAATATGAAATCACAACTATTCTTGCATCTGTATTAGTTGATTTATTTAACTCTGATTCTAAGGAAGGTTCAGTATTGAAACTAATTCTAATGTTCTCAGGTAGTTTCAAACCCAATAAGTATTTTTCTAATTTATGTTCCCAGTTGGTAGCTCTGTTAATTTTGGTTTCATCTTCACTGTTATTCAAGAGGAATGTGATGACTATCGCCTTCGAAGTTAAAACATCGCCTGAAATTTCATCATATCCACCAAACAACAACTCTTTCCTCAATGGTTGTCCAAATGTAGGCAAACAATTAACTGGGGTATCAGCACAATCTTTCAATGCCTTTGGCCAATTCCAAGGAAGATTGTTATCAAAATATTGAGTGAATGATTCTAAAACACATGTTGAATCAGGTGTTGGCTTAAAACATAAAGAATGATAATCTGATTCATCATCATCATCTGTTTTAAAACTCACTATCTCCTTTTCAGTCTTTGACCACCATTTAACAACTTCATTTGTCAAAACAGGTTCATCATTTGTAGAAACGATAAATATCTGTTCGGTTCTATAAAAAGGACCAAAAGTCTCATCAAAGTATAATTTTTCTTTATATGTTGCATCATTTGAACTAACCCAAAGGTTAATTGGATTTGTTTCTAACTGACCATTGAAATAAATTCCTGAAGATAACAACCCAGTGATTAAAAAGGTTAATGATAAAACAGTGCCTGGGTACTTTGCACAATTATAGGCTAGTTTACTAAACCATTTTTCTAATGAGTTATTTAATGAGTATGCTTCATACCTCAAAGAATCAGGTAATTCTAATACTGATTCTGAATGGACCTGATATGTCGAATCCTCTAGTAATTGAACCCTATTAGAGCTTTGAATCCAGTATAAATAAAACACTGTAATCAAACCTAATACAACATAAGTTATAATGACTGTGAATGAAAAGCATGGTATCAAACCTATTGTACAAGTTGAATATGTGACGTTTTCTAAAGTTGGACATTTCTCAGGACAATCAGAACATGAACATTTATAGACAGGATCATTACATGTGTATACCGTGCTGTTCAAGTATTCCATATCTTTTGATACTGTTTCATTATTATCATTATATCTGAAATTTATTTGAAATGGTGAACCACCCAATAATGGTTTCTCATCTCCTAAAAACTTCAAGAATTCCTTATAATCTGTAGCACCACCACCTAGTAGATCCATGGCAAACCCATTAGTTGCACCAAACTTGATATTTTTACAAGATTCGTAAATTTGTTCAGCCATTGAAGAATCAATGAAATATTCCACCTCACTTACGATCTTTAAACCTTTGTCTATTGAATCGGTAACTTTTGTGACGTCAATAAAAGTTGATTGATCTGAGGAGCATGTGAATTGACAGAATAAGTTTCTGAAGTTTTTGAGACAAGCAGGACATGATGAGATTAAAGCGTCTGCCTTCTTCAAACTTTCTTTCAGTGAACTAATTTGTTCACTTGTACAACAAATCTCGTTTGTATTCAGCCATTCAATCCCACAAATTTGAGACAGTTCGTCAATTTCATCATGACTGGCCTTGTTTGCTTCAACACCATCTACAGCACATGGTGATTCAGATCCAAATAGTGATCGTTTACCACAATTGTCATAAATAGAACAATAACCCTTTTTATGAACACTTGTTGCTGTGATTGAAATTATGAGAAGTGCGAAGAGAGAGAGGATATGGAACCTCATTGTGGTATTGATTCTTTTTGGAGTTGGCAGTTAGTCAATTGAGTATATGTATAATGAGTTGGGGGCTTAACTTGTTTCTTATCATAATCAAGAGAGAGAAGAAATATTACTGGAGCTACCACCCCAGGGCTCCGAATCCCGACTTACGGCATTATTTGATTACATGCAATATATTTATGTAATTTTAATCTCGTGACGTCATAATTATACTACATAGTCTATCTCGCTATTTGACTTCAATTGTTGATCTATATTGGCTTTAACTACTATATACAGTATCACATTTACAGAACTGAAAATATCAACTAAATCATAAGTTTATCAAAGACTAAACATCAAAAAAGCAAAATAAACGGCAACGCAACGTTAACAAAACATACAAATAAGAACTATATACACACACAATTAGATTCAATCATAATTTAGTGTGGTTGAATGGACATTTACCAGCATCAGCTTTATCTCTTGGACTTAGAGATAAGACTTCATTTCTTACATCTTCACCCAATCTTGGATCAACTTTACTCATTAAGTCAAAAACACGATCTTGAATAACTGGAACAGCATTTTGTAAATGGACTGAAATGTTATGAGCCAAATTCTTTTGTTGACCCGGTTGTTTTGATAAAACCTTTTGATATAAGTCTCTAGCATTTTGATAATCAATGTCACCTTCAACAGCCCAATGGAATGGTTGGGCTGTACCTTGCCAGTACTCTTGGTTCTCTTGAAAATTAACTTTAGATTGTGGAGCTAATTTACAAGAAGCTTCTAAACTTGAATGGTAGTTTGGAGCTGCACCGTAATTACCATTGACAACCATACCACCGTCTCTTATAATTGGGTTGAAAGTTTTAGCATATGGACAATTGACTGGAATTTGAGCGTAGTTTGTACCTAAACGATGACGATGAGTGTCTGGGTAAGAGAATAATCTTGATTGTAAGACTGGATCAGCTGATGGCTCTTGATATGGAACAGTATGTGATGGTGAGAAAGCAGCTTGTTCAATTTCAGCAAAGTAATTTTGTGGATTTTCATTCAAAACTAATTTACCAAAACGTCTTAATGGGAATTGAGATTGTGGCCAAATTTTGGTTAAGTCAAAGATTGAGAAAGGCAATTTTTCAGCTTCAGCTTCAGTCATTGTCTGAACATAAACAGTCCATGATGGATATTCACCATTAGCAATTGAGTTGAATAAATCTTCTTGAGCATGATCTGGATTTTCACCTGTTTTGGCACTAGCTTCTTCATTATTGAAGTTTTCGATACCTTGATCAGTTTTCAAATGAACTTGGACATAAACCCATTCACCGTTCTTGTTGGCCCATTTATAAGCATGACCAGAGTAACCATTCATATGTCTATAATCAGCAGGGGTACCACGATCAGAGAATAAAATCAAAAATTGATGAATGGCTTCTTGATTTTGAACTAAGTAATCCCAGAACATATTCGCATCCTTCAAATTGGTTTGAGGGTTTCTCTTTTGTGTATGAATAAAATGTGGGAATTTGATTGGATCTCTGATGAAGAAGACTGGAGTGTTGTTGTAAACCCAATCCAAGTTACCTTCTTCAGTGTATAGTTTGATAGAAAAACCTCTTGGATCTCTAGCAGCATCAGCTGAACCTTTTTCACCACCAACAGTGGAGAATCTGACAAGCGCTTTTGTTTTTTTACCGACAGTGTCTAAGAAAGCAGAACCAACTATATCAGAGATATCGTCAGTGACTTCAAAATAACCGAAAGCACCTGACCCTTTAGCATGGACGACTCTTTCAGGGATACGTTCTCTATCAAAATGAGCTAGTGAATCAATCAAGTTGAAATCCTGTAACAATAAAGGACCATGTTTACCGATTCTTTGGGTTTCAAAAGGGTTTTGTAATGGGTAACCTTGAGAGGTTGTTAAAGTAGGTTTTTCGTTATTATTATCAGACATATTGTTAATGTTTGGATATGAGTGGAGTTTGAATGATAAAAGCGAGAAATCATTGGGTTTTTATATATATTTCTGATAATGTGGAGATTATTTAAGCCAATTAGAATTGTAATTTTGTCATCAGTAGCAAATCTAGAATTTTGTGTTGTTGGTTTAACCGAATAAAGCAACTAAAAACGAAAGAGGAGAATTTCATCTATTTCACTCTCTCAAATTTAATGATGCTGTAATTGTGAGTTTTGTTTTGTACGGTTGTATATTAATTTACGCTGATTTGAATTTTAAAGTGTATCGAGCAAGTCTTCTATTCTTTCATTGATTGATATTGTTATATACAAGTTCACTTCAATTGGTCGGTCTTTTGCCACTTCTTTTAATCCGGCCTTCTTATCTAGCATAGCGACTCTGCATGGATTCGACTGTCGCGTAAATGAAACGCACCAATTGAAATCCATTCAATTGACTATTCAATTTAAATCAAAAATTCGAGATGGAAGTCTATTATTAATTCACTTTCTTATAAGCAGAATGACATTAACCCACATTTTTTTTTAACATCATGATCATGATGGTATAAATGAAATGTACAATTAGGTAATTTTGACACACCCACACACCAACCATGATTGCTATATAACCTAAATAGAAATTCACTTAAACAGTCTCTACACGTTGATTATTTTAATCAATTGTTGTTTGTATTCTTACACCATTTATAAAACATCACCAGTCTTAATAATCAACTTGTGAATATTATCTAGATCAATTTTGTCTAAGTCATCAATTTGTAAGATTTCACGAACTTTTAAATCTTCTTTATACCAAATTTTAATTAACTCTTTTAATTCATTTGAATAGAATTCATTATTTAAATCCTTTAAATCAACCAAATCTTTTAGTACATGATATAATTTATCAAAACTTATACCTATTTCAATAAATAACCTACTAATTTCTCCTATAATAATTGGATAACCTTCATCTTGGAAAATGTTTAATAATATAGGGATTAGTTCCTTTGTTGGTAAAACAAATTCAGAGTTTGATATTTTTTTACCAACTCTGATTAATTTTGAGATTAATAAATTCTTATCATGCTGAAAATCTTGAAAAAATTCGATATATCTTGATAAAATTTCTTCAGAATTTCTAAAATCTGAAATCTTAAAAATTTGTAATATGATTTCATGATATCTTAAGACTGTTGCAAAATCATTAAATAATTCACTAACTGTTAATATTTTACCATTTAATGATTCAATTAATTCTGATTTTGTATCAATTGCAATGTTTTCATCATTATTGATTTCAATTAATAAATCATATTGAATATTTGATGCTTCAAAGACTTCTTCAATCAATTTGGATAATTCAACAATCTCTTGTCTTTTACTTGGTAATGTAATACAATTACAGAAACCAATTGCCCTTGATAAATATTCATTTCTTTGAGTTAAAGTAATTTCAAAATTACTTAATGCTAGATTATATGAAATCATAGCAGCCTCATAATAATTGTTCTTCTTTGATTGATAAATCCATAATAAATCTGATATTATCAAAGAATGTTGTGATTTTTCTTCTAAAAATTTCAGAATATAATTTGTATCAATTTCTAATAATTTTTCACTTGCGTCTTGTGATATGAACCATTCATATAATTCAAATTGAAATAATAAATCTTCAAATTGCAATGCAATTTCATAAGAATCATTTCTGATTTTAATGTAATTGATTTGTGCTTCATCTTTGATGATTGAATGCTCTAATGCTAACTTATCAACTTCAATTAATAATTGGAAAACAATCTCAAAAATTTCATGTCTTTTAATATAATATTTTTCACGTTCATCATTATTTAATTTACCATCTGCAACGAATTGAGAAGCTAGATTACCAGGATCAATACCAGCAGAAATATTTAATGCAAATTTAATAGCCTTCGAAAACTCATTGAGTGAAATCATAATTTCAATGGATTCTTTTAATTTTTCAAGTGTGATATTATTGTTAATAACTTGAAATAACTCGATTGCTCTATTCAAGTAGTAGTTAATACCCTCTTGATCTTTAGTGCCTAATTCTTTAGCTTTTCTTAAATGCTCCATAGCTCTAAACCCAATAACGTCATCTGTTGAACAGAAAGTGCCGCATCTTTCTTGTAATCCTTTAGCGATGTATTCGATTGATTCACCTCTTGACATACTTCTATTGATAATTGATGACAAGATCTCTTTGATTGAATTTTTAGATGATTCATTTGGTGCAAATAAGTCTTTGAATTTCAATTTTGATAAAGATAATTGAATATCAAGTGAAATATTTTTGAAAATATCTTTTAATTTTGAGTTTTCATCACTTTCTTTGATTAAAACAATTAGAAATGACAGTGCTTCTTTAATTGAAATAATTAATCTAATAATTGAATTAATTGCAATATTTTCTGATTGATTTGCAAATTCTTCAAATTTATCTGTATTTGATTGGAAGTTATTTGGAACAAAACATGCAATTGAATTACCATAAGTTTGGAAAAATTCATTTAAAACTGAAATTGAACTTAAATAAAATTCGATTTTATGTTGATCAATATTAATTGATTCTAAAAATTCGTTCTCGAAAATTGATTCTTTGATTAATGCTCCAGTTTTACTGTATTTGATACCATCACAAGTGTTAAAAACTTTATCATCCCAAATTTCACGGAATAATCTACCAACTAAAGTAACAGTACCATAAAATCTTGGACTTAGAACAACGTTCTCAAATGATAAAGTTGGATCAGCCTTATTTGAATTTAATGCTAATGAAATTAAGGAAGTTGGTTTATTTTGGATATATCTTGGTTTGAATTCAACTAAATTTGGTATACCTAATGTGAAAAAGCTAAATGCATTGGTTCTAATAACTTTTGGAATATTATATTTACATGTGACGTATAATGCAGTTGATGCTGCTTCCAAATAACCATAATTGGAAACAAATGTAGTAAAGTTTTCAACTAAATCTTCAAATACTAGATCTGGAGTTCTGTATCTGTAAATTTGTAATGAAGAGTTGGTTAACACAGCAACTTCAAATGGTCCTTGTGAGTATTGAGTGGCAAATTCATTAGCGTAACCTTGTGGTCTATCAGTAGCATTAAAACTTCCTGATAATGGTGCAATGTGATGAATTTTCCCAAATGATTCCAAGAATGTTGCATTTTCAGTATATTTTTCATGATATTTCAAAACACCATAATCTGGAACTGAAACAAACAATTTATGATCTTTACTGCCTTCTTTCTCAACAACATCAAAGAAAATACCTGGTGAAATAACTTTTGAACATGGCTTAGTTTCCAACAATAATCCAGATTTCTTTTGATAAGTTAACATTGTTGGCAGTTCATCACGAACTGTTCTTGTTGTATTGAATAGTGAGCTGCTATTGGATTTCGAAGCTTCCTTTTCCTTATATTTCAATTGTTCAATAGCGATTTCTTCTTCAGTGATTTTTGCAGGTGGAAATTTAACACTTTCTAATCTTAATGCACCAACTGAATATGAAGAGAATGATCCATTCAAATATAAACGACAGCCTCCAACCGTAATGGCAACTAAAAATAGATCTTCGTTTTCGGATCTTGAAACAACATTTAAACTAACAATTTTCAAATATTTGGTTGATAACAATTGAGAAGCTTTAGCACTTGAAGTTCTTGCATATGTTGAAATATCAATAGGTTTAACAATTCTTGGTTCATCAATTGATCCTGATTCTAATATTTTATAAGCTCGAATGATTGATTTATCTGATAAAGTATACAAAATACCTCTAGTGTTATCAACTTGTGTTTGTAAGATTTTTTCATTTGGATCATATTCACTGAAATACGTTACCACACTGTTTAGAAATGAACTCCCTGGAATCACACTTGAAACGGTTGATCTTGTTAGACAACGTTTATTACATTTCTTGTTAAACCAATCTTCTGAATTTGAATATTGTAATTCCCAAATATTTAAACCATCACTTGAACCAGTGAAGAATATTTGTCCGGTTCTTGAATATGTAATGAAAGAATTCACGTTTAATCCATTAGTTGGGACTGTCATACCTGCATTGAAAATCTCTAATTCATTGTTTTTATATGAAACTGCTAAAATATGAATATCAGTAGTAGTTGCAAGAATTAATAGATAGTTAATTGAGTCAGCAAAGACACCAGCTTTTGGTTTAGCTAGTTCAACTTTTCTAATAGTTTGTTTTATATCATCAAACGTTTGAAATTCTGAAATTTTGGATAAATTCCATAAAATAAGTTTATTATCAATGATTATCCAAGCTCTTGAAATATCAGCAAAGATACCCATATCACTATGAGTTTCAACCTGATTATATTGTTCTAGAATATCGTCTGGAATACTGATCATTTCAGTTCGATCAAATGGATGATATGCACCTAATTTTTCTGCATCAGTTCCAAATGTATAATCAACAGCTTTTCCGTGAAATAAACTGTCATCTAAGATTGGGGTTGTTTTATCCTTCAATAAGGAAGCATCAATAAATTTGGAAGCTGCTTCTAGTGGATCAGCCATATCGATACCTGGGATTTGTAATGAATCATGAACATTGAAAGGGATCGTGTTGACAGTAGATGTAGAAGGAACAAATGCACTTGCTGTTCCAGCTTCAAATAACTTTCCTCTGTAAGGCGTAGAGACTTTAGACATTGCAGTTTAAGTCAATTTCTATAATCTGTTTTGAAGACGAATGGAGATCAACTCAAATTTATTTCTCAAAGATTCCTTTCAAAGCTTTATTTGTTATTTAATTATCCAATATTGTTTTGTTTACAATTTTTTTGAATAATTTTTTTGAGCAAATCTTGGTGTTTGGATTAACAGAGATCCGGTAATATTAGTGAGTTCCGAGGTCAGTATAAGTCTTCATTTTTGTGTCAAAATAAGATTGTTGGTCTTGTTTGTTTACTAAAAATTTAACACATTGTGGTTTCTAGGAAATGATGATTATACACAGTTGTCTAACAGACTTACTAGTTATAGTCTTGAAACTCTATTAAGGAAAATCATACACTCTTCAACACCTCATTACTGAAATAAAGTAGCAGTACGTGATGGAATTCAAAAGAACTTTGAACAGTCAAAATCTTCAACTGCTTGGTGCACAGGAACTGAGTGAATTTCCAAATCCTGATCACCCACAATATGATCAGCTGGAAGCTCACGCTCTTGAAAACATTAGATTGAAAGAGCTATTCATACACGATGGAGAACCAAGTAGAAAGAGATCTGATTCAACAACTACAAGATCATCTGAATCTGACAACCCTTGGCTTTTACAAACTAGAGGTAGAAGATTAACTACTGGAGCTGATCTTAGAGAGCTTGCCAGAACTCCTTCGCGAACACTTAGTCCAGCTGAGAGACGTAATGACCCAAATTATCAATTGGTGATGCAGAATGGCATCGAGTTTTCAGATTCAAGTTTGGAAGAAGAATTGGATACTGATATGCTTCAAGAACTTACAGTTAATGGAAAGGATGATGAAGGTGTTACTAAAATTTTTGATCCAAATGATACTTCATTATTAGCTGGAGCTATTCCACAAATTAGAACTCCTATTGTTACAAGACAAAGAAATTCACAACAGAGTTATAAACTACTGTCAGAACTTGAAGATATAGAAGATAAAAACAGTGATAATCAAGATGAAGAACTTGGTTCTATAGGTAAAACACCAATCATTAATTATAATAGAAAGAGGAAATTAAGTGTTAACTCTATTGGTGTTGCTCCATCAAGACCAAATTTGAAAAGAAATAGATCTGCTGGTCCAAGAATCCCAAGTGGTAGAATTTTCAAAACTCCAAAACTTCAATCTAAACAACCAAAACCGAGCAAGGATGAAGATTCAACCAATCCATCTTCTTTCGACTTGAGATTTCCAAAAATTGGTTAAAAATTGGAAAATTAATACATATTTTATTTCGAATTTGAATGTATATATTATATAGCTTGATGATATAAAAGTATATAAAGCTCAAGAAAAAGACCCTTTTTAGACCTTTTGTACCTCAAAAAAGATTAGTATAAAAAAACACTTCAATAAACATAAAATTAACAATAAAATAACATTTCATAATCACATCAATAACTTTTTAATAAAGTAGCATAATAAGGTATCATTTTCAATGATAATAAAAAACCAAAAATCAACAGTAAACAGATTCGCATAGACCTCTTTTTTTAGTAATCCAACAACTCAATAAAATAGTTGAAATCTGATAATACAAAGATATGTACTAACACACACTAATCATGAAACATTACTATCTAAGATTGACCTGAAACTTTCATGCCTTGAGCAAAAAAATGAGTACCCTTTGAGCCCAAAGAATCAATAACAAAAAAAAAAACATCACGCACACACAGGAGCATACTCAAAACAACTTTAAACAAACTGAAAAACTTTGTATGATGACATACATAAAACACACCAAAGGTATTACACCACATAGATACATACACACACACCGCTAGCTATAAATGAAATTCAAACAAGATGACCAACTAACACAACAACAATTAAACCATAAAACTTTTTCTCTTTTTCTTTTTCTCTCTTCAAATAAACTTATAAAAAAAACACAAGAGTAATAAATGAATTAAATACTGATACATACTAAGACAAACTTAGCAAGTATCAAACAAATAATAAATAAGAAAATATAAAAAAACATAAGGATAACGATATAAAGTACCGTTATTGACAAAAATGAGACACAAAACCCACATAAACACACACACATTAACCGTAACACATATCAACTAAATCAAGCAAAAGGTGTAAAAAGCTATCCCCATACAGACATATCACTTCCCCAGATGTTTAACCATCCTGAAGTCTTATCAGTCTTACCATTATTGAACCCGTTAAAATCTTCATTTGAATCATACTTGAAATTAGTATTGTCAACAGAAGTTGTTGGCAATTTAAATTTAGATTCATAGCTAAGTTGTTGAGAGGAAATAAAAGGTTGCTCAACGAATTCATAATCACCTGATGAATGAGATGAAGTTGAGCTGATAACGGATGACGATAATCTTGAATTACCTAAATAATTTTCAGTGAAACTATCTGGGGAACTTGAATTTAAACCATAATTATTGAAGGCTTGATTGGTTGAAACCAGAGTGTTTGATCTTGAGCTGATGCCAGTAAAATGGTCAGGAGAAAGAGAAACAGTGGATTTCACAGAATCTGGTTGATAATGATGATTATTTTGTAACTGAGGAGTCATCATGTTGTTTGGGCTTTGATAAGTAAATCTATCTCCTGAAGAATGATGATTATAATGACCTTGGTTGGAGTTTATGATATTATTGCTATTACTAACATGATAAGACTTGTTTTTAGGGGTTGATTTCTGAGTTTTTTGATGACGGTGTTGTTGGTGATGATGGTGGACATACTGACCATTTGAATTATGAAGGTTGTTGGGATGATGATACTGTTCGTTTTGTTTTCTGTAACGATACTCGAACAAAGCCTTTTCGATGTCTTTTATTTTTGGTTAGTCATAGATCTTGGAGTGGTGATTATAAGAATAAAAAATCTGAATCTGTTGTTCAAATTTACCCCCAGAATAAAGGACACTTAGGGCCCAGGGGTAGGGTCCGATACTCACCATCGAGTTGACCAGCGAAAGCTGAAGGGAAAACGCTAACAGCAGGAGATGATCCTAGCTGTAGTTGTTTATTCCAGTCAGGAGTCATGATTTCGGTTCTTCAAAACTGCAAAAACTGCAAATAAAACTCGTCTTTTAGTAACTGAACTAAAAAGTAAAATCTCTTTCTTTTGTAAAAGATCACCGTAAAAAGAAAAAGATAAAAAAAAAATACCCGATCCGCGAAAATTTCCCCATTCTGTCGTATAGTAATACAGAAAAGAAACTGAAGAAAGATTTTTATTAGAGATTTTTATTAACGTCTTTTACTTCTCTGGAGGACTTCTTCGTCTTTGGTTGGATGCAATCTAATCATGTTTGGATACTGTGGAGTGTTGAACTGGTAGCCTTTGGACCAATCGTAGGAGACAGCAACAGCGAAAATGGTACCAGTTCTATTGAATGCAACAGCTGAGATTGGTCCACCTAAAGCTGGGAAACCTTTTAATCTATGTTTGGCATCTTTATCCCAGAAGTGGAAAGTACCATCTGAGCCAGCAGTAGCAATTGTACCATGTACAGGATGTGCAGCCATGGCATTGATGGTGTATATATGATTCTCAGTACGTCCTGCTTTTGTTTCTGATTGACGATGACATTTGAAAGTGAAACCAATTTTACTTTGTTCAGCTTCATCAACGTATTGGAATGCACACCTTCCTTCAATGGAGGCTAGCGCATAACCGTTACCTTGTTGATAACAAGCGATCGATCTGGTTTGCCATTTTAATGGAGACATCGAACTTTTGAAAATTTGTTGAGGGTTATTTAAATCAATGATAGCAATATGTCTCTCTGCAGTACCGACTACCAAGATTCTTTGTGATGTATCCATTGCATAGACACGTTCTGGTAACTGTATGGTACTTATAGGCTGTTGTTGTCTTGTATCCCAATATCTTAAAGTTTTATCCCATGAACCACTAACAACAACTGGTGTATTTGAAGGACCACATTCAACAAACCTGACAGCTTTAACAGCAGCATCATGTTGACCAATTTGCTGAGCTTGTCCGCTTTGGACATCGTATAGTTTAACCTGTTTATCAAGACCACCACTTATCACTTTAGTACCATCTGAAGTCCATCTTGTAGTCAATACTGGGCCACCATGTTCATATAAGGCTCTACCTTCAGTTTGCCCTGTTTGTGCAACTTCATAAATACGTACCTTGTTATCCCATGAGGCAACAGAGAAAAAATCAGCCTGTGGAGAGAAGGCAATGTCTGAAATAGAGTCCTCTGGTGGATTTTGAACTATGATATCGTTGGCTAGATCAGCATCAGTAGCCATCACTGAGGTGGTACTGGTTTGGGTTTTGTTGTAGAAAGACATGATTTCTGTGGAGAGGGCAGCGTCTTTATACTGTAGTGAGTTCTAGAGCTGAATTGGACCGACGAAATCCAAGTTTGAATTGAATGAATAGTTTTTTGTTTATTTTGTACTGTGATTTTTTTTTTTTTATTTGGTTTTTTTTATTTTGATTGTAGGCGAGATTTGAGATGAATATCAAACACCAGTAAATCAAATCATTCGGATCATGTCGAAAGCGTGGGATGACTCAAATAGCTCTCTCTACGGTGTGCCCATTCTCCAGTTCAATGAAAATGAATGTAATACAGAGTTCCATCAACCAAGGGAACGTCCACTGTCATCCAAGACTTACAAGAATCTACACTCCATTGATTGGGCCCATGAATATGAAAGAGCGAGTTCTTTCACAGAGATAAGTAACTCAATCCAACCCAAATGGGAGTTATGGCTGCATCAATCATCTAGGTGGCTGATATTGGCTGCTACAGGGCTACTGATTGGTAGCTCTACTGCATTGTTAGATTATTCATATAAATGGTTAAGTGATTTGAAAAGAGGCTATTGTACTGATAATTTTTTCAGTAATTATAATTCGTGTTGTGTAAGTGGAGAAACCTGTGTGAGCTGGAGAAGTTGGGGAGACGTTATTGGGTTAATTGGAGTTAGATCATTATATAAATATACTCTGTTTTGGATTACTTCGTTAATATTAGCATTTATTGCTTCAATCATCGTTAAAGATACTAAATTTGTTAGAAATTCAGGTATTGCTGAAGTGAAGACAATTATTAACGGCCTGGTCTTGAATAATTTTTTGACAACAAGATTGTTGATAGTGAAATGGGTAGGTTTATTATTGATGGTTAGTTCTGGTGCTTGGGTTGGTAAAGAAGGTCCCTTAGTTCATATTTCATGTGCTGTTAGTATGCTATTTGTCAAATTATTTCCAACATGGAATGAGAACGAAGCTAAAAAGAGAGAAATCTTAGTTGCTGCTTCAGCTGCTGGTATTGCTGTTGCATTTAATACGCCAATTGGCGGGGTTTTATTCACGTTGGAACAGTTAAGTTCTTATTTCAATCCATCAGACAAGATGTGGACTTCGTTTGTCTGTTCAATGGTCGGCATCGTCACTTTGAATACATTCAAAGATGGGATTGAAGCTTATGTGACAATGGAAAACCAATGGTTAAGTGTTGAATTGATTGGATTTGTATTATTGGGAATTTTAGGAGGATGTTACGGTAATCTATTCAACAAATTAAATCTCAAATTTGCTAACTTTAGATCAAGTTATATAACACCAAAAGGACCAAATTATGAGGTTTTAGAAATTTTGGTCTTGTCTCTTGTTACATCATTTGTGACATATCCTTTGGTTTTCCCAAGATTGCCACTTTCTAGCTTGATTGGAATTTTGTACCAAGATTGTGATACAGAAAATGTTGGATCATTTTCAGGTTTGTGTACTGAAGATAATGGTTCATCTATACTTTTATTAGTCTTGACAGGTATAACTGGTGTTTTACTAACAGCTTACACATTTGGTACAATCATTCCAGCAGGTATTCTAATGCCTTCATTAGTCATCGGTGGTATATTTGGTAGATTGTTGGGTATTTTCATGGAAAAAATTCAACAATCAAGTCCATATTTAACAGATTTATGCAGTAATTCCAGGGAACTGTGTATCTCACCAGGTGCTTATGCTGTTGTTGGATCTGCCGCATTCCTAACAGGAGTTACTAAAATGACCGTCTGGGTAGTTGTTACTGTTTTTGAATTAACAGGTGCATTAACTTATGTTTTACCAATTATGATTACGGTTTTGATTGCAAGATTAGTTAGTGATTTATTAACGGAGAACAATTGTTATGATTCATGGATTCAATTCTTAAACTATCCCTATTTGAAAGAAGTTGATAAACCGTTACCTATTGTTAAGGTTGACAGATTTATCAAACATTTAAAATATGATGAGTTAACAGTTATATATTTAGAAGATTCAATTTTGAAATTGAAAGATTTAGAAATTTTATCAGAATTAGAGTATCAAGGTTTACCTATCCTAAAATCACAAAGAGATAATACATTGATAGGCTGGATTTCACTTGATGATTTAAGAGAAAAAATAATTCTGTTAAAAAATTCTGATATTTATGATCTGAATAAACCAATTGCATTAATAAGATCTCAGGTTTTGGATAATGATACTATTGATTTAACTTCAATGGTTGAAAGAAACTATTTGAATTTGAATCCTAATTTAGAATTACCTACATTAATTGAAATATTTTTCAAACTAAAACCAAGGTTTGTTATATTTGTTGAAAATGGTAAATTTATAGGTTTATTGACGCTGAAAGATGTCACTAAGATTGCACAATTGAACACAAATAAGTTAGTTTTCGATAATGATATATGATATGAATACAGTGCTCAAATATTTTTATGATTTTGCAGAACTTGTAGTAACTCACATTATTGATACTTTTCATAAATGTTATAAGACCTATACTCTTATTGGCTATTTCTTCCTATATATCGGAGAATTAGGTGACTTAGTCTTGGAAGTAATAAATTTGATAATAATTCCGATTTTGGGACTAGAAGACTCAAAAGTTAAGTCCCTTACAAGAAATTATGAATTAGATTGTATGATTTTATCGAACTAGATAGTTCTTTTCAATGCTTGGTGTTGTAAGAATTTAAGAGCAACTGAATATCAGAATACATTCTATATACTGTAGAGAGAAGTATCAAAAAGTCAAGATCACTTACAGGCATCTCACGTTTTAGAAAGCTCGTAAATATTATTTCACACGTTGAGTAGAACTTTAAATTAATTTTTTGAGATAAAAAATATTCTATGTCAGACTAGAGCTAGCAAGCTTTAGGTAAAAATTTCATTCTAGTAATATATCAGATCCCAAGAAGAAGAATTATGTCTCCAGTTTTT
Source organism: Phaffomyces antillensis (assembly GCA_003707195.2). Lineage (NCBI taxonomy): Eukaryota > Fungi > Ascomycota > Saccharomycetes > Phaffomycetales > Phaffomycetaceae > Phaffomyces > Phaffomyces antillensis. The sequence continues at coordinate 184,969 of PPNI02000011.1, forward strand.
TTCAGCTGCCTACTGTACTTCTAGATTAATTTGATATGCTTTAATTTAGAGTATCAAATTACGAGCTAATTAATCAATCGCTTCAAACTTGTTTCGGCCCTTACTTGTAAGTAGATTTGAAGTTCTATAGCACATTATACCTTATAATATTGGTAATAGTCAGCTACGACGTGCCTGTGTTATAATCTGCCTCATGATCATAAATTATGGGCCCCAAGTTCCAACGATCAATGAATTCGAACACTGTCTTTATGATAAGTGCTGAATTTTCATGCTAATGATCAGTCATGTTATAAGGACCCTGGTACTGGGCAGCTAAGCATATATATATTGTAACCCAGCGCTGCTGTTCCAGCTGTCAAAACCACTGCAAAATTCTGTGCAAAAATTCGATGAATATTGATTATATAAATACACTTTTTATTCCCGATATCCGAGAATCGAGATCGGATGCGCTCCTAGTCTATTTTCTAATTGATTTATCATCAACCAAACTGAAGTGTGATTCAGCTATATCATATGTGTTGTTACAGATTAGAGAGTTAAAATGACAGGAAATTTTTTGAAAGATTGGATTGGAACCAGCTGCATTCAGGTTCTATGACCGAGTTCTAGCTTGGAAATTGGAATTATAAATAACCTAGTATGATTCAATACCCACATATAAAACCAATTAGTGATAACTGGGTCAAGTTTCAACATGTGACACGAAGCTATACATATTACATAATGAGCACCATGTTCTCATTTTCTTCATTTAAACTATAAGATAATCTTAAATGTGCATGGTAAATTGTAATTGTTTGTGATCAGATGTGATGCTAGTTTTGGAAATACTAGCCCGAAGATGGCTAGAGCTAAAAGCCACAAATTAACTTGTGATAAGCAGTGATAATTATAGTCAACCATCCATATCAGGAACTTGATGACGTCTTATTGAAACTGATCTGTAACTTTATCTTCCCGAATCTCCATGATAAACCCGTATACATTAGTTTATATATTTACTAAAACTCAATTTAGTTATACTTGAACAGTATATCATCAACACTGAACACACTCATTGTATCGATTTTACACAAAATTCTGGAGTCTGGACGTGATTCATTAATAATATCACCCCAGCAGAAAAAATAGGGAACATTACTAGTCCCTTTTCGAGACTACAATTTTGCCAAAAGAAAAAAAAAAGTTTTGATAGAAAAGTACGAAAAAAAAAAGTCAAACAAAAACGTCAAGCGCCCTAAAACGAACGAGGTTCACGTCTGTTTGGATCATTTGAAGTGCCTACAACTTTCACGACTCCAATCACAAGATGCCTGCTGACACGCCATCGTCTCAGTATGTCAATGATCTCAATTCGGTCAATTCTAAACAGCTTTTGAACGCCTATGTTTATGATTTTTTAATCAAATCCTCCCTTCCTAAGACTGGTCAGAGTTTTATCAAAGAAGCTGATGTTCCTATGGGTCCTGCATCGACAAAATCTGCCACAAGACCCCAACCAAAGGATCTAGTGCCATTGGCGATCTCACTGGACGCTCCTCAGGGGTTTCTTTACGAATGGTGGCAGATTTTTTGGGATGTTTTCAATGCTAGAACTCATAGAGGTGGTTCAGAAAATGCTCAAAATTATTATCAATTACAATTATTAAGACAACACAAAGAGCACGCATTATATAACACGACTTTCCATGCTGCACACACTCAGGCACAAGCACAAGCACAAGCGCAAGCACAAGCTCAGGCACAAGTTCAACTGCAACTTCAAGCTCAAAGTATGAACCCACAATCTCATATGTATGGTCAAACTTCTGTTGACAGTTCTCGTCAACAAACCATATCATTACAACAACAATATCAACAACAGATGTTATTTCTCCAATATCAGCAGCAGCAACAACAACAGAATCAGCAATTACTTCAACAACAAAGAAGTAATGGGCAAGTTTTATCTCATCAACCTCCAACACCACAAGGTTCTATCTCTGGTACAAAATTAGGCACCAACTCAGGAATAGTCCCTCCACAAGGTGGTCCTGTAATTCAACCATATAATCAACAAGTCGTGCGTGGTGCTATGGATATTTATATGAATGGTGCGGGTCATGTTCCTCCTCATCCACAGATGTCACCACATCTTCAACAAATGCCTATTAATCAACAACAAGATGCACAACAATACTTCCAACAACAACAACAACAACTACAACTACAACAACAACAACAACAACAACAGTCTCCAATCTTTGCTGGTCAAAAGAGAGGTGCTCCACAGTTGGCTGTGAATGGTAATGGACCAATAAATCCTTCTTTCGTTAGAGTTCAGCAAGCACAATCACAAATGAGTCAGTTTAGACAACAACAATTGCAACAGCAACAACAACAGCAGCAGCAATTCTCACCTCAAAATCCAATGTTCAAAGCTCCATCATTAACTGTTTCCAATAATACTTTTAAAAGATCTAGTACACCAAATAAGAAAATGAAACTAGATGATCAATACCAAAAAAGCTCTCCGTTAATTCAATCACCACATCCTAAAGAAGTCAGTAATCATGATTCACCAATGGGCAATAATAAGTTCAATACTACTAATATTCCAAGTCCATTAATTAATCAAACAATTACTGAAGATACGAATGAATCTTCTTCAATCACTGGACATAGTGCCTTGCAAGATTATCAAAAACAACTGATGTTATTAGAAACTGAGAATAAGAAAATGCTGAATGGATCTAAAAAGGATTCTGAAAGAATAACAACAACAACAACAACAACAACAGTGACAGCATGTAAAAAAGAAAAACCAAAGAGAATGCCACCACCTAAAAAAGTCAAAGCAGCTTCAAGTGCACCATCTCCAGCCACCAAAAGTGGCTCAACTCCAGTATCAAATTCAGCTGTACCTAATAACTCTACAAGCACTACAACTGCTACTGTCACAACAATCACTGGTAGAAAGAAGAGAGAACCATCATCCAGAAGAAGATCTAAGAAGTTAACTAATGGTAATTCAGAACCACCAACACCAACTACACCACTGACACCAAATCCAATTGCTTCAAACACAACTAATACGGCAATGCTGAAGAAAGAATCATCAACTGTTTCTAAATTAGCAGAAATTGAAGAAATTCCAACAAAATTCAAAGATAAAAACACACCATCAAACTCTTCTCAACTAACTCCACCAATTTCAGAAAATGCAATCAATTCAAATAACGATGCAAATAATAATGATAGTGAAAATAAAGATTTACATAATGCTGCAAATACAATGAACCCAATTGATACCGATGATAGATTTATTGGGAATGATAATTTCCCCATTGAAGAAGATTTACAAAATTTTAATGGAAGTTCAGATTTATATTCAGACTTCGCATTAAATGATTTCTCAAATGATATTTCAGGCGATGGTAATTTTAATCTGGAAACTTTTTTAAATACTGATGGGGAAATGGGAAGTTTTGATAGTTATTGGAGAGATGGAGTTGAAGCTACAGATTAATCAGGCTTGAAAAATATTGTTAGTTATGAAATTTTGTGCTTTTTTTTTTGTTTTTTTTTTGATATCGTTAGTTTTTATAGAAAAAAAATGTCTTCTCTTTTGGACATGGCATTTTGGGTTATGATTGGTCATTTAGTGATTCAATTGGTTTCAGTTTCTTAAGTTTGTGTTATTCTATGTTTTGTTTGGTTCATTTATTATTATTATTATTATTATTATTATTATAGATAATTTTTATATCTCATACTTTTTACTAGTATGTTTTTTTTTTAATTTCATTTCATTTCATCTTACTCTTCTGAAATGAAATCAGTAATATAACAGGTTATCAGAAATATTTGGTTTTAAAAAGATGTGGTCATATGGTTTCAGGAGAAATATTTTTCCTTGGTTTTTATATTTTATATTTTTTTTTGTATTCTTTAGATGTTTTATATTTCTTCAAAAATTACCGAGGAATATTAATACAATGTTTTATTCTCGAGGTTCTTCATTAGATAACAAAATTGTAAACCAACGAGTATGATGTTACTGGTCTACATTCAAATCTATAACCATACCCTAATTCTTCTTTGGATATATACGATAATTATAAAGTATGCTAAAACAAATCAGTATATCTCTCTATGTGACTATCTATCTTTTTCCTCTTTTGTTGGTCCAGGTAACTTATAATTTGAATCATCCAACCAATATCCAATCAACACTAAACAATTAACACCAAATAGAACAGCGGAACTTAATTCAGTTGAAGGATAAACATTCCAACACCATTCATGTATGATAAATAATAGAATAGAAACGATGAATGAAACACTTGAATGTGATAATAAAAATGGTAAAGTCCAACAATACCATGATAAAAATTGATAATGTAAACTTCTTGACATTAGAACACCAATGAAATTACAACTTGTTAGCACAGCAACAACGAATTTTGGACCAATAATAGGGTCATTGATGATATGGTTTGGGTTCAAGGTTGGTTTGTAGAATTTTAAACCATCAGTGATAAGTTTTAATGTTGATTTACCTGTGATGTTTGGAGTTGCCCATTTTGTGAATAGGAAGGTTAATAATAAAGCAATTTGACCAAGGAGTAAGTATTTATGGAAATCATTGGATAGGAAAGTTTCTTCACTTATGAATTTCCAGTTCACTGACCATTTATAAAGAAATTTCCTGGAGAAATCAAAAGCTCCTTTGATGTAAGCATCTCTGATTTCTGGACCATTGTATAAAAACGGATAGCTTACACCGATTAAAACTAATGAGATAATAGATAATGGTGCTGCTTCAACGAGTAGTAACTCATCGTTTAAGAAATATGTAATTAATAAATATCCTGGTAGATATAATAAAGCGTTCATCTTAAAAGAAATAGCTAAACCAAATGAAATTGATGAACCGATATTAGTTAAGCATTTTGATAGCATTTTGTCTTTCTTTTTGTATTTGGAAGCATATAATAAGAATAAGACAGTGGTAACCATGAATAAAGTGGTGAAGCAGTCATTGAATAATCTCAAAATGTAAATTGAATGTAATCTTTTCGATAAAACTAGTAAATATAAGACCCAGGGTTGTAAGCCCAATTGTGAGTAGATAAGAAACACAAGACCTTGCGTGAGTAGGTAAATGTAACCAAATAACGTTTGACCAAGGGTGATATCATCCATATATTGAGTAACGCAACTCATGAATCTATAAATCCAAACATGACCAGCAGGATAAACTAAATGACCCGTACCACCGTATATATTATTATAGTTCAGTTCACCTGCTTGTATTAGTGCCACTTGTTCCATGTAAGCTTTGTAATCGATTTCAGTGTAAGGGATTCTTATTCTGATTAATTTAACAGCGATGGCTTCAAACATGAATAGAACTGGGATAACGGCTGATTGGAATTTTGGATCAAATAAAAGACCATGAAGACCAAACTTGATGTCATTGATGACGTTTGATAGTGTGAATTCAGGAAGAGGCTCTACTTGAGTCGGAGTTTCTGTGACTTTTCTATGAGACATTTTTTGGTCGATTCGATCTTGAAGAGTAAACAGCTAACGAAAAAACAAATTTGAAGGGTACTAATTATGATTGATTCATGCTACAAATTTCTCAAACAAAGTAATAAATAATTAGACTCTCTATTAAGGGTATACCATCTCTACAGTTTTCCAAATCCCTCATTGGCCACCTGTCTGCTCTTTTTCCTGGCTTCTTCAGGATCCAAATAATATTCTTTAATGAACTCAAACTCATCGTTCAATTCAACAACCAACGGTATCGAGTTAGGAATGTTTAGACTCTTGATCTCATCTTCATCTGTGATTCCCTTAAGTAGAACCAATATTGCCCTCACTGTGGACCCATGTGCCACAACTAGCACCGTCTTACCTTCAAGGACGTTGCTTTTAATATCATTTAATAACAATCCACTTAATCTTTTAATTACCATTCTTAAACTCTCACCTCGTGGGATCCCAGATCCATCAGGAAACTCGTCTTTATACTTCCATTTGATCTCTTCATTAGGCTCATCAGCCAATGGTGGGATCCCATCGATGTCTCTTCTCCAATGCATGTATTGTTCTTTACCAACTTCATTTAATACCTGTGATTTGGAGCGACCTTGTAGTTTACCATAATGACGTTCGTTTAACCTCCAACTTCTTCGAAACTGAACATTTGCTAAATTCAATTCATTTTTGAATATTTCGCCTGTTTGAATTGATCTTTTCAATCTTGATGTGAATATCAAATCAGGTATTATGTTTGATTGTTGTAATAAATGAGCAGCATTCTTTGCTTGTAATTGTCCTCTCTCAGTGAGGTTCACGTCGATCCAACCGCAAAATTTGTTTTGATTATTGAATTCAGATTCACCATGACGGACTAAGACCAGTTTATGGATCATTTTGGAAGTCATGTGTGAATTGTTCATGAGTAAATGATTTGTGATGATTTAATTTTAGTGTTATCAAGTGATGGAGACATGATTAATAGATGCGTGTCTCAACCGAAACGCAGTTTAAGCAAAGAGAATATAGATTTACTGAAAGCATCTTCATTAGCCTCAACTTATAGTAGTTATATAGTAAGACTACACTCTCCTAAACGAAAAGACACAACATTATATTAAAACGAACCTTCTTTATAAAGCTGATAGTTAATAGAGGTATAAACTATTAACCTAGAGCGACACATATTTCTATATGTATTTGCTAAAATACAACATCACACCTTCCCATTGAAGATAACCCATATCATGAAACTTATTCAGAAGCAGCAATGGTAACTTCGACATCCACACCTGGTTCGATGGTGATTTGAGTGATTTTTCTAACAACAGAGGTTGGAGCTTGTAAATCAATAAATCTTTTGTGGATTCTGAATTCGTAAGTTTCCCAAGTTTTAGAACCTTCACCATTTGGAGTTTTTCTGGTGGTAACTTTTAAAGTTTTGGTTGGGATTCTAACTGGACCTTTTTTGAATAATTTGAATTCATTAGCTCTGGCAATAATGTTTGAAGAGATTCTTTCAATTTGTTTAACATTAGAAGAAGCTAAAGTAATTCTAATTTTGTGGATTTGTTGTTGTTGTTCAACTTCTTTCTTTTCGACTTCAGACATTTTTGTTTACCTTTTAATTCTTGTTCTGGTTGGAGAAGTGAAAAATCGATTAAAGGTTGGAATTTTTCACTTTTTTTTTATTTGTTTGTTTGTTTGGCGTGAAGATGAAAAATTTTCAGAGTCTTTTAGGTGTGTGGGTTAATTATGTAAGCTAGCTCATGTGGCTCTTACCATTTTTGATAAGCACGTGATGCACTAATCAGAACTCTCCGGTGGAGTTAACTTAGTAGAGTTATCTCCGTGGGTGATAACAAATCCAGTGAATAATAAGATCTCATATTATATAAGGAAAGATAAAGAACTTCACAAAATAGTCTACAATACTATACTCGGAGCTGTTATTTACATCAACTAAACACATCATGACCCAATCAGAAGACTTTTCAAGTGCAGAGATCAAAGAACTTCTTAAAATTAAATCAGTTAGAGCTAAAACATCACCTATATTTGATCTGGCGTTAAACAACGATTTGAATTACTTTGATGTTAATTTGGATAAACTTGACCCATTGATTGAATTCGTTATTAGTTTGATTCAAAGAGATTTTGGAACAAATTACTCATCGATTTCACCACATGGTCGTTGGAATCATTTGAATGCAGGTAACGTTAGTAGAATCGAGTCATTAATTACCAAATGGGAAAACGATGAAAGTATTGATGACTTGGAAATTGGTAGAAAACTTATTGATTTAATTGTCTTTAGCGTGTTGATTGATGCAGGTGCTGGTAATGATTGGAAATACAAAGAATTAGAAACAGGTGATATTTTTAACAGATCAGAAGGATTAGCTATTGTTTCAATGGATCTATTCAAATCTGGAAAATTAAGTGATGATTCTCAAGATCCATTCAAAGTATCAGCATCTAAATTGATTGCTTTTGATAAGACTGATTTGATTGAAAGTTTCCAAATCAATGAAGATAATAAATTGACTGGTGAAGAAGGTAGATTGAAATTGATTCAAAATTTAGGTAATGCATTAGATTCAAACAAGGAAATTTTTGGAATTGATTGTAGACCAGGTAATTTGATTGATTATCTATCCAAGAATTACACTAATGGTCAAGAATTAGACTTATCTGATTTATGGGATGTTTTAATGAAGGGATTTATCTCAATTTGGCCTAAGGGTAGAACTACTGTTAATGGTATCTCATTAGGTGATGCATGGTATCTTGATTATACATTTGATAAACTGAAATTGAATAGAAAGTTAGACACAATAATACCATTTCATAAACTAACTCAATGGTTAACATATTCATTAATCCAGCCGTTAAGAGAATATGGATATAAATTTAAAATTAAAAACACTGAACTATTGACAGGATTACCAGAATATAGAAATGGCGGATTATTTTATGATTTTGGTGTTATTACTTTAAGACCTGAATATTTAATCAAGGGATTAGAATCAAGTGGTTGTGATATCCCAAGTTTTAAACCATATGATGGTGTGATTGTGGAGTGGAGATGCGTTACAATTGGATTTTTGGATTATTTATTACCTATCATCAACAAAAAAATTGGATATGAATTGAAATTACCTCAATTAATTGAAGCTGGTACTTGGAAGTCAGGTAGAGAAATAGCTTCAAAATTAAGACCTGAAACCAAAGGTCCCCCTATTGATTTGGATAGTGACGGCACTGTATTTTAAGTGGAATAATAGATGTGGTTCAAGAGCTGTAATTTTAGACTGTTTTTTTTTATATGTAGAATTTGAACTATTGTTGTAAAAAAATTTGGACCTACTTTTATTTGAGCGATAGGCACTGTGGTTGGTCAATGAACTTTGAGAACCTGGTAAAATTGCGATTATTTTCGGAATCTAGATTCTACATTACCCTCAAATTAACCGAAGACCCTGTTGAAACTTGAATAAGTTTCAACTTTCAATTGTGAGCTTCATTACCACGTGATTTGTACACAGTCATACGATGACTGAAGAGCAATTGGAGTTTTGGCTTTTAGTACCTACAATCAGCTTCGGGTTGATGATTGAAATACTTCAAAATTTCACAGACATTTATTTTACGAATGAGTTTTATCGAATAATTTGAGATCCAAATTTCATTAATTATGCTGCAGTACATATGTACGGTGTGTATGTATATCTATCTGCAGGGTAATTTGCTATAAAGCCCAATCAGAATTCGTTTTATAAAAAATTTGTCTGGTTTCCACAGAAATAGAGTACTGCAAAGCCAGTTATCACATAATTGTCATGCATAATTATCATATCCTAATTGCATGGAATCACAGACTCTCAAGCTTCTTAAACCTGGAATTTGCGTGTTTCAGACTTGAGTATAACCGAGATAACTCTGAAGGTCGTGTGAACTTTTACTCGATTTTCACTCCTCTTTTCTTTTTGATCAGGTTAAACAAAAATCACATAATGTCACAATATCTACTGTTGCTAGGCATACTTCTGACGGTGGTACAAAGTGCCTTCTACTATGAAGATGATCCATTACCGGTGAGGGTCAAACCTCTTACTTTTGGAGGAAATTCAGTAGATGGAAAGCTATATCTATATCCCGTTGACTATTATAACCAGACCTTAGATCGTTGTGATCCAGCTCAACAGAATCTAACAGTATGTAATGAAGATGATTTGATTGGTTATTCTTCTTTTTTCAACAATAACTTCAAGGATGCACCAATAAATACAACCTTTAATGATGATCATGCTAAATGTTCTTTAATGTGTGATAAGAAATATAAAGAAGTCAACGTCACTTTACTAAACACATTGATCAAAAGAAATTACAAACTAAACTTCTTCTTTGGTGATATGCCAGTTGGTCGTGAGTTATATGACTCTCAAACGGGAAAATTTTATATCGACCTTGGTGTTCCATTAGGATACTTGGACGATGATAAGATTCCACATTTATTCAATCATTTCCATTTTGTTGTTTATTATACTTATAACTCATTTGATTATGAAGTCTTATATGTTACTGTCTCGACACAATCATTAACAAGAATCCCGCAAACTCCATTACTATGTAAAGTTTCACCACCAATGTTGCTACGTCCTGATGATTATGGTTACAATGGTGATAGAATATCTTATGGAATCAGTTATAGAGAAGTTGAAGTCAATAAAAAGTTTGAGAAATGGGAATTATATCAAAATGATGTTATTAAACCATCGATCATAAACTCATTATTATTCATTTTTTCCATCATAACTTTATCAATTTCAATATACTGTTATAAAATAATAAAGACTGCTTTATCATTTGAGAAGAATAATTTGAAATCGTCAATTTCCAAAGATCTAGAAACTTCAATGGATACAACCTCATGGACTGTATTAATTAATGATGTTTTCAGAACTCCTAAATTCGCATCTGTTTTATATTATTTCATTTCATTAGGTTTGTTAATGTGTTTTGTTTTCAGTTCAGTTATTATCCAATTATCATTTGGGTTCAATCCATATGATCAAGATTTATTTAAAATGATTCTTTCTTCATTTTATATCGGTTCATTTTTCCAATCTTTATCCAATGTTTATTTACTGAAATTATTCCAAAATCTAAATCCAAATTCGAATACAATTATTGAGAATCTTATCAATGGATTGTTGAATTCAGCTTTTGTACCATTTCTTCTGTCTGGTTTAGCAAGAGAAACTAATTACGCATATAGTTTAGTCAATGCACCAATTGAAATTCTTACAACTGATCTACATCCAATTCTCACTAATTACGTCAAGATCACATCAATATCTTATATAGCAGGAACAGTGTTAATGAGACCAAAGCATATGAACAAATACCCTAAAGTTAATGAAATTGCAAGAAAAGTTGAAGAATTACCAATAACTTTCAAATTGATCCCAAATTCAATAATCACTGCAATTTTCCCATTCGTCATCATTCTAATGCCTTTATCTACTGTTTACTTGACACTATGGTATAATCATTACCTAAATAGCCATTCTATGTCATTGTTAGTCAATCTCGTTTTACTCTTAACTTTGATAATTTCAATCAATTTAGTTAATTTATATTATTTATTAAGCATGGGAAATTGGAATTGGCAATGGAGATCATTCATTAATGGTTCATCAGTTGGATTATTTGTGTTTTGTTATTCTTTTTATTTGACACAGTTCAAATTTGGTGATTATACTTCATTTTTAATCGTTTTATTACAAAGTGTTTCATTTTCTTTAGTTATTGGATTGACTGGTGGATTTGTCTCATTTATTGCTTCATTTTTATTCGTTAAAAATCTCTACACTTAGATGTATTTCTATGATTGCATTTTATACTTGATATTAGAATGTGATAATTACTTCATTAATATAAATCGTTACGAACCTTACGTATATGATTGGTTAATGACGTAGTTATGATTTAGTAAATCAATTCCGATCTCATCAAATTGATTCGGAATATTTGAAACACGTCTCTTTAAATAAAACAGATATTAAACAAATATTCACTACTTAAATACAAAAATTCGAAGATGAGCCTTCATATGTCTTTACTGTTTCTGCTACTCACAGCCCAAATGGTTGCTTTATTGTTTCTTGTGCTTCCATTACCATTAAAAATCAGAAAACCATTATTCAGCCTCTACTCAAAAGCAAATGAATCACAAGAGTTCAAAACTGTCTACTATATACTCAATGGATTAGTGTTTTTATTATTCATTGATTCTTTCAGAAAAGTGCTTAAATTGAAATCAGAGTCAGGGGAACTGAAATCGACTTATAATTTGGGGAATGAGAAAATTGTTAGAGTGTTCTATAATGAAAGAAATTTATACATTAGTGGAATAATTGTGTTTTTATCAATTGCCATTCCTACCGTTTTCCAAATCATTAGAAGATTGATCAAATATCAAGAAATGAAGAATTTTTTGGATGTTCCTCAAGATCCATCAGAATTACAAAAGGAATTAGAATTGGTTACTAAAGATCTAAATGCTTTTAAAAAACAAAAAGCTGGATTGGAAAAACAATTTGAAGAGTTGACTTATAAGAATGCTGAAAAGTCAGATAAGAAATCAGATTGAAAGTTTACTTTCATTTTAAACAAGAACCAGCTTAGCCACATCGGGGATTTTGTGGTAATACTAGTGTTATAAAGTAATATAATGAAGCAGAGGCACAATTGACCCATTAATACACATTATATACTCCCTCTTACTCTATATTCTCTACTCAGCACATTTTGTGGAGGCTAATGTGCTCTTCTAATAATCTATTAAAATCTATGTAGTGCCTTAATGTTTGATACCTGATTCCCAAACCTCGTTAAGATGTTCACCAAACAATTGTTTAACTTTCTCAACAACCTCGGTATCATCAATTGTTTTTTTAACAACGATCCAATATTGGCTGATAGCAGCCTTTAATTCTCTTATGTTACTGACACCTAGAACGATTGGTCCATGTGGTAAGTATTCTCTGATTGCGAATCTTGTTGCTAAATCAGCTAGATCAATTCTGTAATCGTTTTCAGTGAATGCTGCAACTTCTTGACATTTGTTTCTTAACTCTTTTGATGCAGGGTGGAATTCATGGGTTGGCTGAGATCTTAATAATGACATACTTAAAATTGAACCATTTAATAATTTTTTCAATTTACAATCATTGTAGAATTTATCGATGTATTGTCCCAGTGTTTGGTTTTGTAAGTTGAAATTAGAATATGACAGGACAGCATCTAATGGACCAACATTTGGAATCTTCACTGCCTTTTTGGAGATTTCATATAGAAAGTCGACAGGATAACCACTAAGACCAAAATTCTTGATCAAACCTTCATCTTTCAAAGATCTCAACTCTTTTAAAGCTTCAAAAATATGCTCCTCAGTTTCAAACTCAATGTCATGTAAGTAGACCAGATCTAAGTATTTAGTGTTTAATCTTTCTAATGACCTTTTAATAGATTTTCTAATCCATTCAGGTGAATAATCAAAATCATCTAATTGAATTCTACCACATTTAGTAACAATAAAATAGTCTTCTCGAGGGACATTAATCTTCAATAAGGCTTTTCCTATCAAGATTTCAGAAGGTCCATAGTAAGGAGAGGTATCAATCCCATTCAGTCCTAATTCAAAACCAGTTCTAAGTATATCTTCAACTGGTAATTGATCCGGATGATCGTTAAACTGTTGGTTAAAAACAGCACCACCAATCAGTAAGGCAGGGAGGTTGGATAAATCCGAGTTAGTCGGATGTATGGAAGGGATTGGGTCCAATTCTGTCATTTTTGGTGGAGTTAAGTGTGAATTTATATGGATTTATTTATCACTTTTATGGGACATTTCAAAAATTGAGTCACGTGAACTCTTCACAAAATAAAAATACAGAAAAAAATCAGAAGATCAAATATAAAACTTGAATACATTTACTTGATCTTTTGAAGTTTTCTCATCACTGAAAATCTTAACAGCTTCTTCCCTCCATTGTTTAACATCATTTGTCCGTTTTGTGGTGCCCACTCTATTTCTATCTAGTTAATTTGCGCGCGTTTCAAGTCATTTAACGCGCTCTGAATTATATATTTACCTCGTGTGCTTCATATCTGAAAAGGATCTCAATTTGTTCAAATAACTTATTCCGGAAAGCTGGTCTTCATCCGTTTCTATCTAAAGCCATATTATCTCAACCCAAGCGTAAATAACAACTTCAAGTCACTGAAGTTCCAATCAAGCTGTTAAATCTTATAGAGAATAATAACGATGAAAAATATCAAACAACCAACTCTCAAAAGGGTGAAAGTATATTTTTTGACAGATGTCTGGGTTGATAATGGTACAGGCTACTACTTTGCTGAACTCAATGATGATCACGAACCGTACTTGGTAGTGAAGAGCGAATTAGATGAAAAAGATGAAATATTACGTGCTAAAATTGAAGGACCAATTCAATTTCAAAGACAACAAGAAACACTAATTGTTTGGTCAGATTCAACAGGTCAAAATATTGCACTATCATTTCAAGAGAAGGCAGGTTGCTCTTCGTTATGTCAATTTCTAATCAAGATAAGTAGAGAACAAACTGCTCCTTTGATCTCATTAGTTTATGTCTTACCTTCAGATATATATGGTGCTGAAGTTTCTGAATTTATAGCAGGCCCAATTAATTATCCAACCAAAGATCCAACAAGTGATGATCTCATAGATATATTTCAAAAGTTTAACGAAAATTCATCTTCAAGTTTCCAAAGAGAATCTATTGTTAAATTCATAGCAGATAATGACTACATTCAAAAACTAATATCCATTTTCAATGAATCTGAAGCTAATAAAAAGATCAAGAATTTACATATACTATGTAATATCATCAAGACTTTAATCTTATTCAATGAAGTTTCTCTTATAGAATTGATCTTAGAAGAGAAGAATATGATGAATGTTGTTGGAATTTTAGAATATGATCCAGATTTCCCGTTATATAAAGCAAACCATAGAAACTATTTAAGAGATGATACAAAATTCAAAGAAGTACTACCCATCAAAGTTGATAGTATAAAACAATTAATAATAAAAACATTCAAATTACAGTTTTTGAAAGATGTGGTGTTGGCAAGATTATTGGATGATCCAACATTCAATTTCATTTCAACGTTAATTCATTTTAATCATGTTCAAATAACGCAATTCTTAGAAAAATCTAAATTTATTAATGAATTATTTCAGATTTATACAAAAGATGGAAATATGGATAAAAAAATAGATGGAATTAAATTAATACATCAATTCATACTAATTTCTAAAAATTTACAGCCTGATCAAAAGACAAATCTTTATAAAAGTTTACTCAAAAAGGGATTATTAAAAACATTAAGTTTTGTTTTAGATATTGACTCTCTTGAACTAAGAGTCTTAAGTACAGAGGTTTTAGTTTCAATAATTGAACATGACGTGTTGTTAGTCACTACAAATCTCACTGAAGATCAAGATGATCTAACAGCTGAATTAAGTGGATACAAAACAATCGAAGATAGTCTAGAATCTTTCAATCCTGATGATTATGGTAATGATAATGAAGAAGATGATAGTGATGAAGATATCTCATTTGAGAAACTACAAACTAGAGTCCATGTAAAACCATTAGTCTTACCTGATGATATGACATTATTGTCAATGTTGACGGATTTTTTATTAGCGGATAATGCTCCAGGTTTAAGAATCCAATCATTTGAAGCTTTGAAATCCTTGTTAGATCCAGTTAATAATTTAACTGCATCAAATGGTGATAAATTATTTATTGGTACATTAGATACAGAATCTTATTTCAATGCATTTTATTCGCAAGTCGCACCCAAATTATTTCAACCGTTGATCGAGGAGATAAATCCAAATGATTCACAAATAGATAAAAAGAAGGATGACTTACTACTACATTTATGTGAACTAATCAATTTTTGCAGTAAAGATAAATCAATTTCAAGATCTTATTTTTTGGAAAATCATATATTATTGGGAATCTCTAAAATAATCAACTCAAACCATAAATTACAATTGAAACTAGCTTCTATTCGTTCATTGAAATCAATAATATTGTTGAATGATGATTATTATACCCGTTACATAATCTCAAATGATTTATTAGATTCAGTTTTTCAATTATTTGAAAGTACGAAAAACTCTGAAAATCTAGTTTTTTCCAGTGTTTTAGATTTATTTGAAATTATCTTGTCTGAATTAGATAAGGATAATCTTGATAGAAATAATTTCAAACAATTGGCAACATACATGGTCAATAGTAACAAGCCAATCTTACAGTCAATCAAAACAGTTCTATCTGGTGAAGATTTAATAAAATATGTTGAAAATGGTGAAATTAGAAAAAATGACAGTGAAATTGATATTAGTATTGATTTTGATGAAAGTCTAACTCATGAAAATCATGATAATGATAGTGGTGAAAAAGATCTAAATGATGATAACGAATTCATCAATGATGAAAATAATGTAAATGGACATTTAAGTGAAATTAATGATAAGAATAATAATGAAATCAATATAAATATCAAGGCTGAAATTGGTCAGCTCAATGGTATAACAAGAAGTATAAGTAATTCCAAAATGAAAGAAATGACTCGTGATAAGGATAATACAATGAATGAAAAAAGATCAAGAGAAGATGATAATATAAGTTTACACAATGGGAAATCAATTTCAACGAGGAAGAAAACAACTCTTAAATCAAAAATATCAAATGCTGGTAAAAAAATTGCATCTAAATTTTCTTCAAAATAGTTACAATAAAACAAAATAAATAAAAGCAATATAATTGTAGTTGAATTTATAATATCTACAGTTAGAGTTCTTGTGGAAACACATTCATCATAAAAAATAAATATAAACAGATAAAATCAATCACAGTTTAGAAGGACCATTCAATCTCTTGGTTAGGACTTCAGGATAGCCCTTTATAAAAGGACCTTGACTAAAACCCCAAGATGCACCATCAACCACTAAAATATCACCAGAAATATAATTTCCAGCATCACTAAAGATAAAACAAGTAGCATTAGCAATATCTTCGGTACTTCCTGGTCTTTGTAATGGAATTGTCTTACTGACTTGTTCTAACGTTTGACCATTACTTAGTCTATCAAACCCTTCAGTTCCTGCAATGATTCCTGGGGCAATACAATTAGATCTAACACCTAATGGGCCCAATTCAACTGCTAGTGCCTGGGATAAGGCATCTATACCTGCTTTGGCAGCACTAACATGAGTCTGGTAAGGTAATCCAAAATAATGTAAAGTTGCACTAATAAATAAAATTGCACCTTTATTCTTGACTAATTGATCATAAGTCGCTTTAACGGTGTTGAAACTTCCTAAAAGATCAATAGATACGACAGATTTGAAAGCATTGGAACTCAAATTATTGAAATCAGAGAGGAAATTACCAGCGGCACCAGCAATAACGAAATCAATTCTTCCTAATTCCTTAACGGTTCTTTCAGCTGCTGATTTTAAACTTTCAACATCACGAACATCACATTCTCCAATCCCTATAACTTTTGCACCTTGTCTTAGTCTAGAGATTTCTAAAGCTACTGACTCAGTCTTTGTTTTGTTTCTACCGATTATGGCAGCATTTGCACCTAACAACACTAACGCTTCAACTTGTACTCTACAAATGGTACCTGCACCACCTGTAACGAAAACGACCTTTCCTTTGTAAATGTCTGGTTTAAAACTTGTTCTCTGTAGATAGGATTGATCTAGGACCATTTTAGTGATTGCGATAAGATGATGAGCTATTGACTGTATTCAAGTGTAAGAAGAAGGAATATTTCACTCTCTTTATATACTTTTTTATGTCAATTTTTGAATGTGTGGAGTAAAACGGCAAATTGAGAATATCGAACCGAGGCTCTAAAATCAACACACGTGACTTAGCAGGTTACGCAGCACTTCCACAGAAATTCAATCAAATTCACGAATTGACTGTTTTGAAACTGGATAAGATTAATTTTTGTATTTGGAACCATTTTATCTCGACTCAATCAATCATGGCTGGTGATTGGACTGTTGACCCAGACACAAGAAGAAAGTTACTAGCACTACAGAAGTCAGGTGCAAACAAGAAATGTTTTGATTGTAATGCACCAAATCCTCAATGGGCTTCACCTAAGTTTGGTATTTTCATCTGTTTAGAATGTGCAGGTGTTCATCGTGGATTAGGTGTTCATATCTCATTTGTGAGATCTATCACGATGGATCAGTTTAAAGAAGACGAAGTCAAGAGAATGGAGATTGGTGGTAATCAAAAATGTGCTGAATATTTCGAATCAAATGGTTTAGATTTAAAATCAGATCCAAAGTTTAAATATGATAATGCGATTGCTGAAGATTACAAAGAAAAATTAACTGCTGAACTAAATGGAACAGAATTCACTCCTAGAGATTACTCAAAACTAGAGATCAAAAAAACCGATATCCCAGCCTCAAATATAAATTTCTCATCACAATCATCTTTAAGCAACACCCCAATTGGTTCAAGAAAGGGCACTCCATCTTTACCAGGGAATGCACAGAAGGCTAAAAATGAATCATATTTCGCTACATTAGGTGCTAAGAACGAATCAAGATCTGCTGAGTTACCACCAAGTCAAGGTGGTAAATATCAAGGATTTGGTAATACACCAGCACCAACTAATACAACAAATTCTAATGGTGGTGGTTCATTATCATCTTTCACAATCGATAATTTACAAAAAGATCCATTAGGAACATTCACAAAAGGTTGGAGTTTATTCTCAAGTTCAGTTTCTAAATCACTTGAAGAAGTTCATGAAACTGTTGTTAAACCAAGTGTTCAACAATTTTCACAAAGCGATTTTGGTGCAGAAGCCAAAAGAGCAGCAGCACAATTTGGTCAGAAAGTCTCAGAGACAAGTCAATATGGCTATGAAACATTTAATAAATTCGTTGAAGGTGAACCAAATCAAGCAGGTTCTGGTAAATATAGTAAATTGTTTGATAATTTTGAAGATGATGATAAAGTTGAACCTGCTTTTGGGATTCCAAAACCTACTCAAAAGACTAAATTATCAGGTTTATCTAATAAAAATTGGTCAAAGGAAGAGGAAAAGTGGGATAATTTTTAACAATTTACATAACATAAGAATAGTCTTTTTTTGAGTCAGAATAGTATTAAAATAGAAAAAAGTTAATAATAATAAAGAATCATAACAACGTGCTGTGCAAAAAAACTCGTAAAACATTAAACATAATCCATATCGTTTCTTTTCAACATAAAATCATTCAATCACCAATATGAACCAAAAACATTCTTGAAAGACTTTTTAGCATTTTTTTCAATGATTGTACCATGAGATAAAACAACAGAGTCAAAATCTAAATCGTAAATAGCCTTCAAACCTTTTGAACTGGCTTCGTTTTTTGGGATTAAACGTCTGAGTAAAAATCTACCAACTCTTGATTCTGGATTCAAAAACATCGTCAAATAACCCGCCCATCCAGCGTTCTGATTGACTGATGGGTATTGATCATCATTCTTTCCATTCCATGGAATATTGAACAATAAATCAGCTTCGTATAAAGTGTTTGTATTTCTATCAAAACTGACTATTTCACGATTATGATGACCATTCAAAAACACGAATTCAAAATTATCCAGATATTTTGAAATTTTAGAACCAGGAACGACTCTATTTGCTTCATCGTCTTTGAATTCGTAATCTAGTTTCAAATCAGGTTTGTCTTTAATTCCTGATGGACCAATTAAAATCATTTTAGGGTATAATCTCTTTAAATCAAGTGCAGCTGCAGTATGTTCAATATCTGGAACAATTGAAGCAACAATTTCATAGTTGTTAGGTTCATCAGATGTGGCCACTTCTAACACCTTTTCAAGTTCTCTAGAAACTGGGATGGATGACCAAATGACCAATTTGTTAGTGTTTGGGATATTAATAATTGCAGTTCTATTACCAAAATTAAATGTGTTACTTCTTGTGAATTTGGTTGAATGAATAACGGTGTATTCGTTTAGACGTCTAGTGATACCACCTAATGGAGAAGGATAGCCCATATTGAGGTATTCTTGAGTAACTGGATTGAAGTAATAAACTAATGAAATTAGAAAAGCAAAGTGATTTTATTTCAAAAGTTATTTCTAGCAATGATTTATAATCTCGACTTGGGCTGGGGCACTTTATAATAAATTTATTGGAATTTATGATTTTACCTCCTCTTAGACTCGAACCCACAACAAAATTGTGATGATTTCATACAATCCAAAAGCGGAAATACATAAACAAAAAACTTCTCATTTTTTCAGAAGTTAGAAGTTAACATATAAAAAGCATCGTAAACTATCCCTTGTACTGTTATTTATTACCCACAAACTCATTCATAAACCATGTCTGGCTCAAGGCCTACCACGAAGCAAACACTGCTGCCTAATTCCAACATCAGAGACCTGATGCCCAATGATAATGTATCTCAAAAATCTTTTGATAATTTGATTCAATCAGATAGATTAGATGCAACCCTCAACCAAGCTAAATACATCAATAATAGCATCAGTGCAACTGAACATTACACTCCTTTGAATAGATTACCTACGCTATACGAGATTCTAAACAGAAGAACTGAATCACCTGTTGATTTATGGTCATTTTACATTTATATTAGAGATTATCAAAATGCTGTTGATTATTTGGATTTTTGGATTGACATCGTCACACATTTGAGGTTATGTAAAGACTACGTTCGTGGATTAAGAGAAAGTCTGTTGATCAGTGAGAAGCATAAGAGTTCCTCTGATGATAGAAACTATTCTAGTGGTAATGAGGAAAAAAAAACTACTTCATCAATTGATGCTAATAAAAATGGTACTGAGTCTCCAAATTATAGAGAGTCAGTTAGTTCTTCGTTATTACTAGAAGCGTTATTGAATGAAGGACTTTTGGATGATAAAGATAGTAAAAGAGTTTCTTCGTTTTTACAAGGTAATGAATACATCAACGTTAATGATGCAAGAATTAATGCAATATTCACTGAATCCCCGCCTCCTCAACCATTAACAGCCGAAGAAGAAGAAAACTCAGAAGCTGAAGCTAATGAGCTCCCGCTAGATCAAACATATCCACAACAAGACCTCACAAATGATGAATCACAATTCAAAAACATATATGAACCATTAAGTTCACCAAAAAAGGTGTTTGCAGCGGATCTCATTCAAAGACAATATGAAACGAATGCTATTTATAATAGTAGAAGGGATCCAAATGAAGAAGTCAATAGACTTTCAACAAGAGTCATACCTGAACAATTAGAAAAATATATAGCAAATGTTAAAAATGGTAACATCTCAAGAACAACTTTAAAATCATCATCGAAAAATATATTAAACACTTACTTCAAAGAAAATTCTCCAAAAAAATTAATCATCCCTGATAGAATTATCAGAAAGATTAAACATGATATTGAAATTCAAGGTCGAGATGATCCAGAAGTTTTCGAAGATGCAAAAAATTTCGTATATTCAGCAATGGAAAGAGAAACATTACCATTTTTCCTACAACAGAATGCATTACACAACCTAAATCATTCATCGTCTTTAATTAGATTAATTATAGGGTTGTTCTTCTTCTTTGCTGCATTTTGGATAAGTTATGCCTTGATATTCACAGATATTACACCAAAGGCAATAAGAGCAGTGATAATTATTCCGTTTTTCATCGGTTCATATCTCTTATTTTCATTCTTGTATCGTTTGGATCCGATCATGGTCTTTTTAAGATTGAGTGATAATCAAGAATTATTAAAGTATAGAAAAAATCTAACGACAAAGAAGTCAAGATGGATTAAGAACTTATATGAACCA
This sequence comes from Phaffomyces antillensis, assembly GCA_003707195.2. NCBI lineage: Eukaryota > Fungi > Ascomycota > Saccharomycetes > Phaffomycetales > Phaffomycetaceae > Phaffomyces > Phaffomyces antillensis. Next base: position 206,484 of record PPNI02000011.1, read on the forward strand.
TTTGTCGTTGATTTATTAAAGAAAAGATCACTATGGGTGTTATTCTTGACGTTATTGACAACTGCTGTGTTCAGCGTCTTATTTGGTTTGGTTCCTGGTCATAGAATATGAGATGTGTATAATCTGATAATTATTAATGAAACTACTTGAATAAATAATGATAATGTAAAATGTGTATATTAAATTTGATTAATCGAAGATGATTGTATACTGTCATTTTAGGTAATAAGTAAATGGATTCTTCTTTATGAGTATATTTGTTATTATTATATGATTGACACATTTATTAGAATGGTTTAGCACATTTTCTTAATTCAATTTCTCCTGTCTTTGGACAAATCATAGTTTTCCAATCAATAGGATACATTAAAGATCCAGAGCCATTATTAGATTTTGCAAAAACAACGCCTAGATCGTTTCTAGCAGTTGATAAATAGTAATTTGAACCATCACCTAATGATAAAACTTGTGCTCTAATAATATCACCTGGTTTAAACATCTCGATGATTTTAATCTTATCACGTTCAGTTGATCGAATATCTTGAATTCTTAAAATCCCTTTGAAATTCTCACCTAAGTCTGATGAGTTTAAGTGAATTTGGAAGAAGTTTGAGTGTGAACCAAATGAATTGTTTTCAAATTGTGAATTATTACCATTAGATCCGATTCCTGAATCTTTCAAAATGTTTCCATTTCCTTCAATGACTAGAATTTCAACGTGTGCTTGTTTCAAGCTTAATTTCGTCACACGGGCAAGAACAATATCGCCTTCTTTAGGTAGATTGTTTGTTATTTCAGTGATTGGTTTGGTTGATTCATTATTACTTTTATCATTATTATCATTACTCTTCATTGATTCTTCAAAATCTTTGTATTCATTAAAATTGGAGTTCATTATTGAGATTCTATAAACTTTGGACACAATCGTTTCATCATTTTCACCCTCATCATCTTTAATTTCTTCAATATTGACATTTCCTACTAATGTTGAAACTATAACATTTTCTTTGATACCATTGATTTCTAGATCCTGTACGGATGTACCCTTTCCTGAAACAAACTTCACCACAGACTTGTCTTCTAATGGTTTGTATAATGGAGCTAGCAGTTGTCCAGGGACGACGAATCTCGGTATATCTATGGTCATTTTTATTTTATTGTTATTCTATGAGATGAGCTTTAAAATTTTTTTCTCGAAAGAAAAATCAAAATTTATATTCATGGAGGTGATACTTTTAAGATGGAATTTCCTGCTTATGCTGACGGTAAGCCACCAGTGGTCTCACTACAACAATATGACGACGCAGAATGGGCAAAGGACACAGCAGTGGACTATAACGAGGAATTGAAGGCTTACGTTATTGTATCAATGAATGAATCAACCAAAATAATTGCCAAATTTGATAAACAATCACAAATTATAATGAATGATATCTATAAAAGTGCCAAAACTCAGTACGTTAATGAGAATCAATGAAGTATACATCAATTAATCTACAATTTAATTCATAAAAGTAACTTAATATTCATAACAGATTAAACAATAACCATACATCATAACTTCTCATTCTTGATTAAAGAACCTTCATTATACAATTCATTTAAAACTGATTCAAACTTCTTTCTTGCATTATTTCTCTTCAATTTCAAAGTTGGTGTTAACACTTCATCTTTAATTTTCAATGGTTCAATATCAAAATGTAAGTTATGAATTTTTTCAAAACCTTGTAAATCACTGATATTCTTATTGATCTCATTAATTAAAAACTTTTTGAATTTTTTATCCTTCAACACTTTCAATAATTCTTCAGAGCTTGAGATGTTCAAGCCATGTTTAGCCTCCAATATCTTAATTATTGCTTCTGTTTCAATACCAACAATGCCAACCAAAAAATTTTGTAATGAGTCTCCATGGATGAATATTTGATTTATAATTGGTGTATTGGCCAAATAAATGTTTTCAATTTTCTCAGGAGTAATGTATTCACCTTGACTTAGCTTGAAGAAGTTTTTAACACGGTCAACTATAAAAACTCTTCCATTATCATCAATTGATGCAACATCACCAGTTGAAAACCAACCTTCTGAATCAACACAATCATTTGTAGCTTCTTTATTCTTATAATATTCTGAAAAGATTTGTGGGCCTCTTAACTGTAGTTCACCTCTTGGGAATGGCTTGTCATCAATACTATAACCTAATTCTTTACAGTTTTTCAATCTAACTTCACAAGTGATTGATGGTGTACCTGCATTACTATCATTGACTTCTTGAAATGGATTACCTAGACAACAACCTGCAAATGATTCAGTTAAACCATACCCATTAGTTAGACCAATTCCCATATAATTTTTTAAAAAAACCATTGTGTCTAAACCCATTGGAGCAGAGCCAGTAAATAGAAATTTAGCTCTATCTAAACCAACTAGACTGCGTAAAAGCTTTTGGATCTTGAATTTTTGAATATTTGGTAGTTGGTTGAAATTCTTAATATTCAATATTTCATCACCAAATTGTTGTTTAAGAACTTGTTTGAATAAATTCTCCAATTTATTCCAGATTCTAGGAACACTTGCTAGATAATGAGGTTTTAGCACTTTAACATCATCAAATAAAGTCTTTGGGTCCTCTGGACATGATAGCATAGCAACAGCATACCCACAAGACATCTCTAAAGTTGTTAACTGACGTTGATATATATGAGCTAATGGTAAATGACATAAAGCAGTTAACTGTTCATTCTTTTCAGATTTATTACTGATATAATCACCACTTGCATTTGGATTTGTTGAGTTCATTGGCCCAACTAAACCTAAAATAGTACATGCAACTCCCGCAGTTGCAATTCTGTGGGTTAGAATAACACCTTTGGGATTTCCTGTAGTACCTGAAGTAAATGAAATAGTATAAACAGTATCAGGGTTAGGTGGATTATAATTTCTAGGTAATAAATTTCTCTCACCTGTCTTTTCAACTGCTTTAAAATCAATCAAAGTCAAGTCAGCAGCTTTAGTTCTTTTAAATAGATCACTGTCATCTGAATTAAATTCATCTAAAGAGACCATAATCAATAAATCACCCAACTTTCCTGTTTCCTTTAATGATAGAATCTTTTCAATTTGATCCTTATTAAGGAAAATAATTGGAGATTCAGTGACTTCCAAGATATATCTTGATGAGTCTTTACCTAAGGTTGGATACAATGCAGTATTTGGTAGAGAATAGTCTCTTGTTGCTATATCAATAATTAACCATTCTAATCTATTTGGAGCTAGAATTGAGACAATAAACTCATGCTTTCCAGAAGTTGCGGTTAGCTGATTTGAATAGTTTTTATGATTCGTAACCAAGTATAAAATGCCAGATGCTAAGTTGTTCTTTCTTGCTTCAATTTCTTTATATGTTTGGAAAGTATAAAAATTATCAAATTTATTTTTGACGGTGTTATTAAATTTTCTATAACCTAGACAATTCTCATTAGCGAAGTGTTTGACAGAATGTTTGAATAAATCAGATAACGTAGTTAAATCTGGATGGATTGTTTCAACAGGAGGCTGACCTTTCAAACAATCAGTGCGATAAATTGGAGAAAATTCGGAAGTTCCAGTGTTTGGAACCGGACTTGATGAATATCTTAAGTTGGTTGGGTATATCTCATCGAATTGCTTGAATGTTTCTTCAATTGAAGGCATGGTGAGATTTTGATGTGTTTATAATGACGCATTCCATTTTGGTGAGTTTGATCAAATGGATTTCAGTGAGTTTATATACAGATCTTGAATCCCCACATAATAGTTGGAGAAAGCTGTGGGTCTCGAGGGGATTAATTTAACCGAGGAGTAAACACTTGACGACTTCTGCTCTTTCCAGAATCTGAAGTCGCTGTTGAAGATTATTTAACTCTTTAAGTGTTTAGGCACAGTCAATAGTCTTTGTAGGCTACTCTCATCAAGCCAATACAAACTTCTTTGATTTTAGTTTCTCCACATGAAGAGCTTTTGTGTCAAAGTCACGTGATTGGAAGAATTGTGATTAGGAGCGATGATCTGTTGTTTCATTCATTTTGATTACATAAGAAAATTGATCGCGTTTACATTTTTTGTTATTGTTTGTTATTGTGTTACTTACTCTTAATTGTCACAAAGTTTCTTCATTGTACTTACCGTCACTGGAACTACATCCACAGAATGGATCTTGAACTCAACAATGACAAAAGTACCGAACATTTGATAGAACAACTTAGCAAGGCACGCCTGGATACTGAAACTACGCATAAACATCAACCTCAACTATATCAAAATGATGCAACTACTGCTCTATTAAACAAAGATTTATTCCCGGATATTTCTCAATCAACTAAACTTATTAATGACAATGACCCAATAACACCAGAAAGAAGACCAATCTCAGGTTCATCTTTAGGTTTGACAACTCATGATGATATAACTGAATTTGATTTGGATCATTTAAAGTATTTAATTTCCTCTAAATTACCAAATGAAGGAAAATTCATTCATTTTAAATACATTTTAGAAGACTATATACTTCAGCTAACCAAGCATCATTTCAACCTGTCTTCAGATAAATTTCTTGCTAGAATTTATGAACAACTAAGATCATCTAATTTCGACCATGATAGTTTGAATTTTATCAATACAATGAATGTTTTTTTAGTAAATCCAACAAATCAAGGAATGCAATTATCAAATTTCAAATACTTCCATAATGTTAAGAAGAAGAAAATGACATTCTTTAGAAGATGGAGAAGTGCATTAAAGGTGAAGGAGGATTTGAAAAATTCTTTTAGTCTGATAAACACTACCATAAAGCAAAGATTTTTTGATAAGTTCAAGCAAAAATTTAGAAAAATCAATGATCAAAAGATCAAATCTACAAGTTTTCATGATCTGAAATTAATGGTTAATCATTTTCATCTACTTCAAATGAAGCATTCTCAGATCCAAAAACAATTAGCTTTAATTGGCTTGAGTCAGAAATCAAAGTTTTTGAATGTTTGGATTGATAGAATTGAAAATGATTATTTAAGTTCTGAAATATTCAGAAATAGCAGAATAATAAAAAGATCATTTAAATCATGGAAACTAAAAAGAAGATTAGTTGATTCAAATTTTGTCACCAAAAAACTGTTTTTAAATAAATGGATTGAAAAATCTAGAAAAATTGAACTTTTGAATAAAGAATCTAAGTCTTTAGAATTAATTTTATCAGTTGATTTATTTTTCAGTAAATGGAAACTGTTAACAAATACAAGCACCGAACTAAACAATAAATTGAATTTAAGATTAAAAGAGCATAGACTTAGTAAATATTTTGTTAGATGGAAAGAATCAAACCAACTACATAATAAATTATCAGAATTCACAAACTTCCAACGTGAACTGAAGTTAAAAACTTTTTTCAATGAATGGAAAACAAAGAAAGATAATATAATCACCTCAGAGAACTTCTATAGTGATAGTTTGTTAAATTTAAAGAGATTATATTTCAATAATTGGAGATTAAACCTATCAAACAATTACAAGGTGATTTCATCTCAAAGAAAGAATTTGTTGAAGAAATCTTTGAAAATCTGGAAGTTGAAGGCAATTGAAAAATCGTACTCACTTAATAATAAATTCAATGATCTCAAAAAATCACAAATTTTGATAAAATGGAATAAGTCATTACATTTGAAATTAATTTTGAAAAATCATAACAACTCAATAATTAGAAATTACTTGAACACATGGAAACTTCAGAAACAGATATTATCAGATTCAGAGTACCTTAGTTCTGAGACTAATAAAAGTTTCCTGAAGTTAAGGTTTTTGAAGTTGTGGAGCAATAGATTCAAAACCACTAAACTAGAATTAAATAACAGGCTAAATTTCTTTATTTTAAAGAGAACATTTATGAAATATAAATCAAAATATGAAAAAGTCGTTAATCTAAGTAATCAATTGATCAATTATGAGTCAAATTCATTCAAATTGTTATTCTTAAAGAAGTGGAAATTGAAATATAATCAATCAATTGAAATTAAATTATCAAACAGTCTAGAATTATTCAAAGTTGAGTCAAACCTAAACATGAAAAAGAAAATATTTACGAAATGGAGATCCAGAAATGATAATCTAAACAATCAATTAACAGTTTTTAACAAAACAATAACCAAATTTCAGATTCCTAAATTCCTAAATATCTGGAAACTAAAATATCAGTATATAAAGGAAATGGAACAGGAGGCGGATAAAATCAATGATATTAATTTACTATCTTCAGGCTTCAATAAATTCCAGACAAAGATAATAAAGATAAATAACTTAAATCTGAAATTATTTGAACTTAATGAATCTAAAGATCTGAGATTGATCTTAAAATTGATCAATAAATGGAGTTTAAAACTATTGAAACTGCAAAAAGATAATGAAATTATTAGAAATTTCACATCAAGATGGGATAGAGCTCATCTCAGAGCAATCTTATACTTATGGAAGGGTAAACTATTAGAAAATTCTAATTCACAAAATAATCACCCCCCAAATTTAATAGATTTGAATTATTCGCCAATGATATTTAAAACTCCAATAAAACTGAAAACTCAAAATAAGATTCCGGGTAGTGAAAGAATCAAAAGAGAAAGATATGAAGCTTTGAAATCAAGGTATAATAAAATTAAATATGCTATTCCAAGTCCAATTAAAGATGATCTTCATGTTGTCAATACTAAGAATTTTGAAAACGTAAAGATTGAACCTTTGAATGATGATGTTGATTTGAGTCCTTTTAAAGGGAATATTGCGAATAGGGGCTCTATTGGTGATGGTGTTGATAGAGATAGAAGTAGTTTCAATAGAGACAATATTGATAGTATTGAAAGAGCTGTTAGTAGAAATGCTGTTATTTTAAGTGGTTACAATGAAAGTGATGATAGATCTGATTATAATTTGCCTAGTATTGAAAGAGATTTCAGTATTAAAACCAGTACTAAAAAAAATATCAACAGAAACATAATTCCAGACAATAATGATAATGATAATGATACCAGATTTGATAGAAGACTTAACAGTATTGAAAGACCAACCAATTTTGCAATCAATAGAAACTTCAGTATCAATAGACCAGTGAACTTGAATAACAATGGTAATGAAATTGAAAATAGATTTAATAAAAACTTCAATAGTATTAGAAATAAGATAATCAGAAAAAATAATGAAACTATGAATAATAATGTTGAGAGATTTACATCAATGGATGCAGTTAATGACGATGATTATGGTATGGATAATGATTATAATGTTATGAATGGCGTTAATAGGAATGTTGGAAGTTCCGATAGAATTGCTGGAAACTTTAATAAAGATATTTCAATCAAGAATCCAATTAATAACCATAATGATCAAAGGTATGATACCCATGGTAATTTTAATGATAAATTCAATGATATGAAAGAGGATCCATCTGATGAAGAATTAGAAGAATTAGAGAGTCCAGTTATTTCATACCGAAATGTTTTCAATTATGGAGTTGGAAAGCAACAAAAATGATTATTGTATTATACAAAGACTATCAGTGCTATATAATGAGTTTTAATATAATTTAATGAATAATGAGTATGAGATTAATGATTTTACAGTACTACCATCGTCATTTCGAAGATCTCCCGAAATACTCTTTCTCACTTTTTCAATTAACAACTAAAAGAGTTCTGTGTGAATTTCTTCAAAATTCTATCGGAATTATGTGCTACTTACATTGAAACAAATTCAAAGACCTATGATCAGCATTTATGACCTATGAGCCTTGAGAAGAGAATCAATGGATTGTGGTCAGGTAACTAATGTAATGGTCAACACAGCAATACTATCACTCATTTAGAATCACGAAATTCTATCTTCACAAAGAATTGCCTAGCTGTTATAATCTAGCTGTTACCGTTTTACTTGGTGCATGTAAGATTAAGCTGTATCTAAAACTCTAATTCCGAGGACCGAGGTGGATGGGCCCTCGGCCCTCGGGCCTCGGTTAAACAATTGAAAAAAAGCTATAAACTATCCGAAAACCAAAATCGGGATTCGGTTTTGATAGTTTTAGTGTATAGATTGTAATACTAAATGTTAGTATGAACACTAGATATAAGTGATTAATGGTGAGAGTGGAGTACATAGTTCAAGGGAAAGTTTACTAAGAATTGGACCGATTTGTTGAATTTAATCAATATTCCTTTCTTCTTTTGTTTTCTGTTTCAAGTCGGTGTTAAATTTCAATGATCGTTATTTCCATAATCCGCATTTAATTTAGGTTTTAAGGAAAATATTTTGTGTTGATTTCTAATGAAATTGAAATTTTACTAAATCGTTTTGTATAAATATCTTGATATACCCGGTAATTTGTAATCTAGTTGATGCCATTATTATCAATACTCTTTAATCATTACTTTTGAACTCTACTATAGATCACTTCTTTATAATACCCCCGTCAATTTATACTCCATTAAGCATACATCATAAGCACTATTTTCTTTGAATATAAACTTACAAGGCAAATTATCACAATTATAACCACAAAGATAACAACAATCACAAATATAATAACAAGTAATCTAATAATTCACAATGACTAGAATAACACTGAGGGCTAAACAACATTTGGGAAATTGTCCAATCAAAACTAAACAACTAATTTCATTAATTGATAGTATTACTCATACAAGCTCGACAATGAGATCAATGAAACGTTTAAAGAATATAATGACTTTCAACAATAATCATGATGACAAAAATGATGGACTATCAAATAAGACGAAAAATGTTAAAATCATCACCAGACATGATTTAATCTATGAAACTGATGAAACCACCAATAAATCACATAAAAGATCAGATAGATCATCATCACAGAAGAGATCTCCAGTCTCTAGAACATCCACTGCGTCGATCCCATCAACCACATCAATGTCATTAAGTGTTCAAACTAATGATTCTTATCTGTTTAAAAAATTAAGTGTTAATATAATAGATGAAGTAAATAAGGATTTGGAGCCATACATTCCTGAATCTTATCAGATTAAAGATGAAATGGTTATACTGAATGACTTTTTAACAGACGATGGACTATTGACTATTCCTATAATTTATGAAAGTAGTTTACGTTCTTTTAATGATTTATATTGATGCTTTCAATTTTTATGTGTTAACGACTAATGAATACTTTTTTTTAATGTTAAATATTGAATAATGTAGATCTATTCTCACTCTAATCTCTTTAAAATAGTTTGAACTTTACCGTTGACGCACTCTCTTTTAGCACCTTAACTTAACTTTAGTGTCAAAGCATTCCGAGTTCCGAGATTCTCAAACCGGAATTTTACCCCAAATTTATAAACTTATTGGAATTATTGATATCCTAAACTGCCATAATCACCATTATAATGAGCTTCCTCTTACTTTTTGCTTCTTTACTGATACATTCAGTTTCAACATCACAAGACTTTACAGCATCATCACAAAATGAATACATCAATACCATGATCAATCAAGATGAAATATTTAAAGAATTCAATTTAGATGATTTAAATTTATTGAATTTATATAATGAGACTTCATTCAAACCAATTTTAAGCATACCTTTATCAGAAGAGCAACGAACGCTAAAGAGCTATGAAGTACCCAGTTACGTTTTAAAATATAATCCAATAGTGTATTTATACTCTGAAGAACGATATTTCCCATATGACGTTGAAGATTACGTTAAACATTTTAAATTGATTGATAAGACTAGAAATACCACTATTGAATCTCAATTAACACTTCCCAAATTATCTAAAGCTGCGCATGATTTCAATACTTCGAATTTCTTCATGGATTCAAATGAAGAATTCATGAATGATCCAGATTGGTTAACAGGTATTAATAATAAACCAAATTTGAATAATAATGAAATTACAAACGCTTCATCCATTCTAGTAATCGTTGATAAAGGAAATGGATGGGTAGATTCATACTGGTTTTATTTCTATTCTTTTAATGAAGGCCCTTATGTTATGGGGAAAGGACCATATGGGAATCATCTTGGAGACTGGGAACATTCATTACTCAGATTTTATAATGGTAAGCCTATTTTTTTATGGATGTCTGCTCATAGTACAGGTAGATCATACTACTTCAATAAATTAGAGAAATCAGATATTGATTATACAAAACCAATAATTTATAGTGCAAAGGGAACACATGCTAATTATCCATCAACTGGACAATATCATCGAGATTTACCATTTGGAGTATTGAGTGATTTTACAGATCGTGGATATCTATGGGATCCTTCTAAAAATTACTTAGGTTATATATATGATGGTATTAATGTAAATCCAATTGAAAACGGAACAAGAGAACTAGAATTAGATAATTGGTTGATGTATGAAGGACATTGGGGGAATGATAAATTAGATTCTAATGATCCTAGACAAGTTTGGTCACCATGGCAATGGAAATTTATAGAAGGACCAACAGGACCATTGATGAAGAATTTAGAACGGGTTAAATTATGTCAAACTTCTTCTAATTCATGGTGGAGATATTGGGATAATTGTGTTAAAGTGAAGAATTACGTCGAGTTGGGACTGGGATATGAGAGAGATTGGAAAGGTGTTGATGTTTGTTCTGATTTGTTCCACTGGGTGCGGCCTTCACCATTACGCGTATTAATACAATTTATTGTGAAGAATGGCGGAATCTGCAATCTGATTGGTCTCGTTTACGGCTGATTATTAATAATAATAAAATGCAGGGTAATACTTCTGGTTACGTCAGTCTTTAAATCCATTTCGTGTGTGGCGCGTACCGCTGAGCTCATTTTGAAGGAAAAAAGGCCCTTTTCGAAAACACTCTTTCAATCATCAATTCTTTGATATAGACAATTTATTGTTCATTGATTTGATCCAATTGCTAATTCATTCATTTATCCAGCTTGCTCATTCCAACAACTCATTCAAAGTTAGTAATGTCATCAGTGATACCCAATGATATCAAACTTTCAAACTCCATAGCTACATTCAACTCAATATTAGAGAATCAAACAAATGCAATCAAATATTTAGTCTATCAATATAAATATTCTACATTTAGTCAACAACAATTACAAAAGTCGTTAACTATTTTGAACAATTCATTATTGAAAGGTGGTAAAATTGTCATTTCTGGAATTGGTAAATCCCATAAAATTGCTTCTAAAATAGTTGCCACCTTAAATTCATTAAGTTTACAATCTGCTCTATTACATCCATCAGAGGCACTACATGGTGATTTAGGGATTCTTAGAAAGGAAAACAATGATTGCTTGATCTTGATATCATCTTCTGGAAGATCACCTGAATTATTACAATTATTACCACATATTTCTTTAGATATTCCAATTGTTTTATTAACTAATAAGAAAACTTCAATCTTATCACAACATTTCCAAGTCAATTCATTACTATACGCTGAATTACCACCTCAATTCACAGAGGAATCAATCTATGGATTAACTGCTCCTACTATTTCCACTACCTTATGTTTAACATTAGCAGATGCAGTTTCCATTTCATTAGTTGAGTTATATATTTCTAATATCAATGAACGAAAGAGATTATTTGGTGAACGTCATCCAGGTGGTGCCATTGGTGAAGCATTTTTGTCAAATCATAATAGTTTGAGCAGTTTCACAGATAGTCGTGATTCTAAATCTAATTTATTTGATGATGTTAAATGTTTAAATATAAATGATGATACTGAAGATTTTCATAAGGAGAAATTCAATTCTAAACCAGTCATATTTGATTTAAATTTCGATGAGAATACTAATAATTCCATCACGTCTCAAGAATATGATGTTGAAATTGATAATGAGTTAAATGAATTAGTTAAGGTGTCAAAATTAGTTGGATATCAAACATGTTTTTTCATTAATGAATTTGAACTGTTGAAATCAATAACGATTAATGAATACATTATTTTCAATCAGAATAACAAAGGTATCAATCTGGTTATTTCTTCGGATTCAATAAAGGGTGTATATAGATTGGTTAATCAACATGATTATAGTAATGATGATGAAAGGTTTAATGAATTGAGTTGGAGGATTAAAGAAAGATTAACGAGGTATGAATGAACAAAAATAATAAATAAATGAATATAAAAATATAAATGGTGGTTTTTTCAAGTTTTGTGTTTTTTTATGTGTTCATTATGATGTAAAATCTCTTAGTGTTTAGATTTAATTTATTTAATTTTATCAACTTATAATTCCTTGATTTTATCATGACGGATATCTCAATAGAATCTCCTGGAGACATAAGATTGGTACTATAGTTATATTCATAATGCCCATCAAGAAATTACACTTACAAAAACACTCAAAAATATAAAAATATAACTGATAACTCAATAATAATAGTAATAATAAATGAACGAGAACTCCCTATACTTATGACTAAAAACAATATAAAAACAATATGGGACAACAACAATAATGATAATGAGACAAAATAAAAATAAAAAATGGAATAATAACGATTGTGATTGTGATAAAGTCTATGGATAGCTAATAATGATGAATAGTAAATGGCAATAAAACAGACAGTATTTATAAGGAACAATAAAAAAAATAACAATTTGTTTATTTAAACGAATGATTGATGATTTGCAAAAATGAATGAATGAATGAATGACTCTATATGATGTGATAATAAATAAATAAATAAGCGAATGAAATAATTAATGGTAACAATAATGATTGAATCAGCATCAATTTAAGATCGATGGTAATAAAACCCCAATTTGATGTTGTTTTGGTGTTTCTTTATCACTTAGCAATTCATCATCATCATCTAACCCGTTATTTGAATTGAGCACTTCATATTCGTCATTTAATGCATCCTTCCCATTTTCTTCATCATTGATTTGATTTATATGGTTATATAATGTCTTGTTTGGATTTTCTAATCTTGATAATCTTGAGAATTTAGCAGCTCTTAAAGAGACAATAGTTTCACTGAATTCATCATCCGATTCTGATTCTGATTCTGATTCGAATTCATTTAAATTTAAAGATAGGTTCATTCTTGAAGTTTTGAAATTTTTAATTGGTGATGAATTCATGAATGAATTTTTTAGAGATGATAAATTAGACATTTCTGCATTATTGTTTGGAGTCAAAGATGGATCAATGAAATTGAATTTATCGATTGAGGTCAATAATTTCTTATATTCTTTATCTTCATCAAATGAATTTTCTAATTCATTTTCAAATGATGAAATGATTAAATTAGGTGATGATTTTGATTCTTTTAATGATGTTTTTTTGAAATTCAATGGTGAATTTAATGAAGATTCAAAAATTCTTGAATTTTTAGAAATTGGAGAATCAATTGAAAATGAATATCTTTTTTTCTTCAAATTCATTGATTTTTTTCTTTGAACCAATGGACTTTTTAAACGATTATTAATTGAATTCAAACTCATTCTTTTAACATCAAATTTCTTGATATCATTCTTGAATGTTTCAGTTTCTAATAATGGTGAATTAAATCCATTAAATCCATGAGGTGATTTCAAATCTGAAGTTGATGGAGTTGTGACTTCATTACATGATGATATATCTTCATAGATCCATGAAGGTCTAACACATTTACTAAGATCTGGTGTTTCCCACTGGTTTAAATGCATGGATTCATCATTGGTCTTGTTGTTGTTGTTATATTTGAAATCAGTGGATATTGACCTATGATGATTTAAATCAAGTTGATTGATCAATTGATTTTTCTCTAATTTTTTGAGGTTTTCAATTGATTCAATTGATGCGTTTGAATTGGAATGATTATGTCTCTTATGTGATTCAATTGATGTTGCCATTGTGGAGATTGAGGCTGTTCTTTGAAACAGATTAGAATTGATTGAACTTGAATTAGATATATTTGAAACTTTTCTCTTATCTTTGAATTGTGGAGATGTTCTATTGAATGAAACACCCCTGTTTAATTCATTATTGTTTTCTTTCTTAGTTTCTTTCGTTTCATTAATGATTGGTTCAGTGTTATTGATATGGGAAATATGATTAAATCCAAATGGTGTTGAGATCTTAACTCTTTCATTGATTATTTCATCATGATGGTTATTCGCATTAAATGACAACTTCTTGAATAGTTTTGTGATGTTATTCTCTTGTTTAGTAACCACAGGTTCGGTGAAGTAGGAAGATGGTGGTAATGGAGGTAGTTGTATATTTTTCTTATTTGATAACTTTGGCACGTTTGAATTGATCAATTTGATTGATGGATCGTGGACTTGTAGTTTGTCATGAGTGTCGTCTAGCCATATGGATTCCATAATTGCTGATATTCTGTCTCTCTTTTACTCAGATCATTCAGTTATAAAAAGAAAGAAATCAACGGACTTTAATAATAATTTTTTTTTTTTTTTCAATAATTTGAGATGCGTTCAATTATTATCCCTTCAGATGATATGTGTATAAAAAAAAGAGTCAAAGTAACGCGTTTATTAGCGTGTTTCACGTGTTTAAAACGCTGGAACGTTGCGGAAATGGTGGTGGAATAGCCTTGGAGGTGTCTATACTGACTTTTCTGGTCTTCTTACTGTCTTTCTAGCGTGTTTTGTGATTTAATGGGTGGAATACACAATATACCGAATTGGGTAATTTGTGAAAGAGTGAGATTCTACGGTAAAACGATCAGTTTGTGATGCTTTATGAGTGCAGAATCAATATGTGAGAATCATAGTAATCTATTATATATATATATTCATTTATAATCATCTCTTCAATTTCTTCAACTGTTTTAAAAATGCTTCTTTCCCTTCAACTTGATTGATACTTCTCTTATTCTCCACGACATTCTCCCTAATCTCTTCATTAATGACGTCTTCCCCTACAATCACAGTCCCTTTATAACTCTTCAGTCTCATTCTCCCATTCAACAAAACGGTATTAACGTCCCTTATGATATTATTATTACCCTTGACACCAATCAGTTTGAAGATGTTCAACACATCATTGAAGGATCTAACTTCATTGGATTTATGACAACCACTGGCAATCACGAGATTGTTGTCCCTTGAAGCCCTTATTAATTGTGTTGCTGTGTTGATGAAAGTTGATCTGTTTGAATCGTTTAAATAGTTGGAGTATGTGATTTCGAACTTAACACCTCTTTTGATGGCACTTCCTATAGTTTTATGCTTGAGAAAGTATGAGAGTCTCTTGTCGTAATTGAAAGTGATAATATCGATGTCTAATGATGTACAAGCTAATATCAAACCCTTTTCAGAGACAGGCTGGATTGCAATCAAATCAAATGAGTTTTGTAGTTTGATTAGACTTTGACCCTTAGAGGTGTCGTCTATGATGATTGTACATCGTGTGTATAGTTTCAGTCTACCTTTGAACTCCTTGAATAGTGATAAATTAATGGGATTGACGTTATTGTTTGGGATCTTATCGAAATTGTTGATAGTGTAGTTTAAAACAACATGAGTGTATTTTAGTTCTTCGAGAGTGATCAGTGTAGACTTGAGTGCCTGCAGCTGCTGTGTAGTTGGAGGAGTGCTGTATGATGATTGTGGCCAATGGACGTTGAGATCGATGAGCATCGTAGAGATGAGCTTGACGATTAGTTTTGTTTAAAAAGTATGAGTGTGCAAAGAAAAAAAAATTTTCTAGTGTAGAAGAGAGAATGAGAGAGATAGAGATAGAGCAAGTGGAAGTCTACAGTGGGAGCAGTGGCTGGGTTAGGCTGGATTACTAACACTTTTGATCTGTTCTGGCTGGCACTTCCAGGCTGCTCTTTAAAGAGGCCCGGGCCCCAACCATCGCATTGCTAAGCAGACTCAGACTGGGGCCAGCCTAGATAACGGAATCTCTTAATTAGTAATTATTTTTTTTTGTATTCCGGTTATTCTTTGCTCCATACAGTAATTTGTGTGTATAAATGTAATAAATGTATAAATAGCATGGGAAGCCCACTCTGATCATAACGCACTGTGATGGTACTCACCACTAAGACGACTACAATGGACTCACTCCCAACCTACACCCAGGCAATCCACAAATTCACGCCTCCTCCAACCTACCAGCAACTAATAGCTTCAGACAGCTCTTTACTGCCTAATCAGTTCTCCTGCATAGACTACTACTCAATCAATAAACTAGACTACAAGGACATCAACGAGATCATCTCCCATGAATACGATGATGATTGCACAATTCCATCATATGATCTCACTATCAAATCAACACAAGAGTTGAAAGACCTTGAAATCGCTTTAAACCTCATCGTTAATGATAAATTGATACAAACTGATCGAAACATCCATTTTCTAGAGAAGAAATTGAAAACTAATGATGATCAAATTTCATATTTCATCAATGATATGAAAATCGATAAGATCAATGATTTCGAAAGAATAAAACAGAATTTAATAAATCAATTAACTTACATCCCACAACTATTTGATAATTACAAGTACTATAACAATCAACTAATAATAACATCAACTTTATTCTCATTAATATCGCCAAAGAATGAATCCCATCAACTAATAAACAAACTAAACAAGATCAATCATAATCTACAGTTGATAAATAACCAAATCGTTAAATTCTCTTCAACTGATGATATCTCATACATATTGAAAGAAAGATCAAGGGTTTATAATGAAGCTAAACAAATAGTCCTTAATAGACAGAACTGTTAGTTTTATTTGAAATAGTTTGTAGTCTTCTCTCCAATACATTGGCTACCCCTCTCCACACACACACACACACTGTTAAAACTCAACAATGGACTTATTCGGCTGTACATTAATTTTGACATATGTCTCGTTCGCTTATCGGAGTGTTGATCGTACATGCAATTAAGCCCAATGTTCCATAGGTGGGGGGGTAAAGTGGGACTGCAGCTGGAGAATGGAATATCAATAGAACGTTGATTGAACGCTTCCACTGGTGGATCATTACTTCTTTTAACGCGCACTTGCTCCATCAATGGTCCAGACCCCTTCTTCTTCTTCTTCTTCTTCTTAATCAGCAGTGCCCACTAACCAGAATAGAGGGAGAAAACCAACATCCGAACACCATATCTCCATCTCATATCAACGGCCTCTGATTGGCTGAGATCTCCAGCCGCACGTGACTCATAATTCCCGCATCAGGACTCCACAAAAAATTATGAGTAATCTCATCATGAAAAAAAAAAAAAAGAATCTTTCAGCTTTGACATAAAAATAAATATTTCCATACATAGAAAAATTGAAGTCCATCATGCTTAGATTAAGAACTGCTGGTCAATTCAGATCATTAGCCACATCTGCTAATCTTTCCACCCATATCCCACAGGAATTCCAGTCAAGGGTCCCTCCATATCCTAAACTGATCAACAAGTTATCAAAAGTTAAAAAAATTTTAAACGATACTCCATTAACATATGCTGAAAAAGTCCTATATTCTCATCTAATCAACCCTGAAGAATCGTTACACCATGGTGATGTCTCTAAGATCAGAGGGATAGAATACTTGAAATTAAATCCAGATCGTGTCGCAATGCAAGATGCTTCTGCACAAATGGCTTTATTACAATTCATGACATGTGGTTTAAAATCAACTGCTGTTCCTGCTTCAATCCATTGTGATCATTTAATCGTTGGTAAAGATGGTGAAAAACAAGATTTGAAATCTTCAATAGCTACAAATAAAGAAGTTTTCGATTTTTTACAAAGTTGTGGTGAAAAATATGGAATCCAATTTTGGGGACCAGGTTCAGGTATCATTCATCAAATCGTTCTTGAAAATTTCAGTGCACCAGGTTTAATGATGTTAGGTACAGATTCACACACTCCTAACGCTGGTGGGTTGGGTGCCATTGCCATCGGTGTTGGTGGTGCAGATGCAGTTGATGCATTAACTGGTACTCCATGGGAATTAAAAGCTCCAAAGATCCTAGGTGTTAAATTAACAGGTCAAATGAATGGTTGGACTTCTCCAAAGGATATCATCACGCATTTGGCTGGTCTTTTAACTGTTAGAGGTGGTACTGGTTATATTGTTGAATATTTCGGTGAAGGTGTTAAAAATTTATCATGTACTGGTATGGCTACAATTTGTAATATGGGTGCTGAAATAGGTGCCACTACTTCATTATTCCCATTCCAAGAAGCTCATTATAGATATTTAAATGCTACTCATAGATCTCCATTAGCTGAAGCCGCTGTTGAAGTTAATTCAAAATATGGATTCTTAAAAGCTGATGAAGGTGCAATTTACGATAAAGTTATTGAAATTGATTTAAACACTTTAGAACCTCATATTAATGGTCCTTTCACCCCAGATTTATCTACACCAGTTAGTAAATTTGGTGAAACAACTGATACTAATTCATGGCCTGTGAAAGTCTCTGCTGGTTTAATCGGTTCTTGTACTAATTCATCATATCAAGACATGTCAAGATCAATCTCATTGATTAAACAAGCATCAGAAGTTGGATTGAAACCAAAAATCCCATTTTTTGTCACTCCTGGTTCTGAACAAATCAGAGCAACTATTGAAAGAGATGGTTTAATCAACACTTTTGAATCAAATGGAGCTATTGTGTTGGCTAATGCTTGTGGTCCATGTATCGGGCAATGGGATCGTGTTGATGTCTCCAAGGATTCAAAGGATTATAATGCTATTTTCACCTCATTTAATAGAAATTTTAGAGCAAGAAATGATGGGAATAGAAATACTATGAATTTCTTAACATCACCTGAATTAGTCACTGCAATGATCTATAGTGGTGATATGCATTTCAATCCATTAAAAGATACAATTAAATTACCAAATGGTGAAGATTTTAAATTTCAACCTCCAAAGGGTAATGAATTACCAGATGATGGTTTCATTAAAGGTAGAAATGAATTTTATCCTGAAGTTAATCCACCATGTAATGAATCTGTTGAAATTAACGTCAGTCCAACCTCTGATCGTTTACAATTATTAGAACCATTTAAACCATGGTCTGGTAAAGAATTAAAATCAAACATTCTATTAAAAGTTGAAGGAAAATGTACAACTGATCATATCTCAGCTGCTGGTGTTTGGTTAAAATATAAAGGTCATTTAGAAAACATTTCCTACAATACATTAATTGGGGCTCAAAATAAAGAAACTGGAGAAGTCAATAAGGCATATGATCTAAATGGTGATCAATACACCATTCCTGAACTAATGATCAAATGGAAAGAAGATGGAAGACCATGGAATGTTGTTGCTGAACATAATTATGGGGAAGGTTCAGCAAGAGAACATGCTGCATTATCACCAAGATTCTTAGGTGGTGAAATGATCTTAGTTAAATCATTTGCAAGAATTCATGAAACTAATTTGAAAAAACAAGGTATGTTACCATTAACTTTTGAAAATGAAAATGATTATGATTTATTAAGTGCGGGTGATGTTTTGGAAACTCTCGATTTGGTCGATATGGTTAATAAAAATGGTGATAATGGTGGTATTGTTAGAGTTAAAGTCACTAAACCAAATGGTGAAACTTTTGAAATTAATACTAAACATACAATGTCAAAAGATCAAATCGATTTCTTCAAAGCTGGGTCTGCTATCAATCATATCGGTAATTTAAGAAGAGCTGAAGCTGCTAATAAACAATAGAATGTGTTTTAGTGTTTTATTTATTGTATATATCAACAACAAAAAAAAATGAAATTTTAGAGTGTTATATTTGTTGCTGTAGTTAAAGATTATTTGTTCTAATTAAAAAGTCCTTCATTTACTATATATATAATACACATAAATCACTCTTTTAGTTGTTTACTTAATTTCCAATTTCTATCATTATCTTTCAAATTCAATTGATGAACTCTCCAAAATTCCAAAAGGATAAATTCTTGTAATGAATATATTGGATTCAAATCATCATTGATTGAATTTGAACTGATATTGAAAATAGAATTTCTTTTGGAATTACCAGCATTAATAAAATTCTTACCTTCATGAAAATTATCATATCCAACTTGTAAGAATTCAAAATTTGAAATGATTTTACTTATTCTTAGAAATTTATCAAAATTAATGATATGACCTTTTAAAAATGAATTAGAATTTCTATAATCTTTATTACCTTCATTAATAAACGTCAAATCCTGGATGAATAATGTGATGTATGGAATAATAGGAACTGATGATTTAGAACCTGATTCGTTTAAAATCTTGGAAATCTTCATTCTGTAACCTTTATAATTATTATTAGGATGAATAATTTTCTTCAAATCTTCAAATAAATTCTGGTATTTATCACTTAAACTGTCCCATAATTTATCCAATCTTGATAATAAATGATTTTGTAAAGTAATTATAATAGTTGCTAAAGAATTGAAATTTTTTAAATAATAACAAGACAGAGCAACATTTAACCAGTTTTTAACTCTGTTTGATCTTTTCTTTAGATTCAAATTAACATTCAAGAGGGATTCAAGAATATATTCACTAAATTCATTAGTAAATAATAATGATTTTTGAACATTTGGAGATTTATTTAGCTTTTTGGATTTCTTTGCTGTAAAATTCCCATTCAATAATTCATCTTTCTTAATATTTAAAAAAATCTCAGATTCAATTAATGTTAATTGTTTTGCCAATTCAAATGAATTTAATTCAACTAAATTATATTCAATATTCACTGTTTGGTTTATATTATCGTTTGATAATTCATACCATTTGTTTAATAATTTAGATACTTCAATTTCATAATATCTTGAATAATTATCATGAATCCATAAATTTGATCCAAGGTTTCTTCTATATATCAAAACCAAGTTTTCAATTTCTAAGATTTGAGATTTACTCAACAATGCATTATTTTTAAAACTTAGTCCTGTTAATGGTAATAACATTGATGATCTATGATTATTATTGTTCAATTTAGTTAGTTCATATTCTTCAAAAATGTAATCATCATCGTCTAATTCTTTGTTCAATGATATTATTGATGATGTTGATGATGATTGTGATAATAATGAACTTCTGTTCCCATTTGGGTAATTTCTTTTGACTAATTGAACACTAGATTCATTCCATGAGAATTTATTTGTGACACCAACTGATTCAATTTTCAATTCATTAAAATCTTTAGAATCTTTAATTTTGGATGGCGTTAGAACTGTTAATTTCGAACAAATTTCAATCAATCTTCTAGACTCTATTGGTAAATAATTAGAAACTTCTTCATTGAAAAAATTGATCAACGTTGGTAATAAATTATAATCATTTGAATAATCCCAGTAACTTTGTAACCAAATTTCAAACATTTTACAAATCAATTTTCTTCTATTTTTTAACCTTGATTCATATGATGAATATTCACCTGTGTTTTCAACATCATCGAATTCATTGACTTTATTAGTTAGATTAAATCTTGAAATTAATTCCTCAATTAACTCTACGCCATTGGAAAAGGATTTGAATGTCAAGAAGAATGTAAAAATGAAAAAATCATCAGGTTTAACTAATTCATCAGTCAATGTGAATACTAAACCTCTAAAAGTAGCACCAATCATTCTGCCATCTGCATTAAGTATAATCTCATCTTCCACTTTAAATTCAAGTTTATATTCGTCTTTTGAATCTGTCAAGAATGGTTGAAAAACCGAATCTCTGATGAAAGATTTTGAATCTGGTAAGAATTCTTGTAATAAATTGAATCCGGAACTGGTTAATGAGTTTTCATTGTTGTTGTTCATGTTAGTTGACCTAACCATTGAAAATCTAGATTGTCTTTGTATCTTAGCTTTGGGGTTTATTGTCTTTAATTCTTTATTATTTGGTAATGATTTAATCAAGCCAATTGAACAAATTCTAATGAATTCTTTTGAAGTTATTTGAATTTTGATGAAATCTGGATATTTTTTATCTTTGGATAGTTTAAAATCTCCAGTCAACTGTAAATTTTTATGACATTTATTAATTGCTAATGAGATAGATCTAGTCATTCTTGAAATGATTCCAATCAATTCATCACCTTCCGGGGTATAATAATATAATCCATCGTTGATCTTAGTTGTTGATTTGATGAAATCATCATTGATTGTCTTAGTTATGAACTTTTTAACACTTGAAACTAATTCAGAGACTAATGATAATAAATTGTCTAAATTCTCATCATTTTTATTTTGATTTTGATGACGATCATTATTCAGTTTTCTATCATTTAAAAGTACAACACAACTTTTACTAATGAATAAAATCTCTCTTAAAAGCAAGATTATTTGATGAGCTATATTTTCTAATACTTGACATCCTGCTGGATTATGTTCAATCATATCTAATCTTCCCAATATTAAACCAATATAACTGAATAAAATGTTATGAATTTCATTCACACGATTTTTGGCAAATGGTGGATCAGGAAGATATTTGATTTCGCTAGTTTCAGAGCTATCCATTGGTTTAATGTTAATCACGCCATTACTTTGTTCCTCTTTTCTTAAATTTTCGGATTCAATTGACCAAATTTCTAAAAATGTAAAACTTTTTTTGATGACTTGTAATACCATCAATTGTAAAGTCTCTAAATGGATTAAACTCTTAGAATGTTTATATGAGTCCGCTTTAATCATTAATGAATACCAATCAGCTAATAAAGATTTTCTAATTTTTTTAACTATTGGTTTCTTTGACACAATTTCAGTTGATCTTGATAAACAATCAGTCTGTTCTAATAAATCTCTAACACCATCTCTAATGTTATTGATATGTATGATTGAAAATGCTGCATCACCATTCATTGAAACGTTATCAACTGGATTGTTCAAAAAAATCGCACCTGAAATTAATAAGTTCTGTATTGGTAGCCTTGATTTCTTTAAAGGTAAACTTGGATCATTAATAACTAATTCAGTAAAGAAATTTATGGGAACCCAGCCTCTTTCCAATGTCTTGATCAATGTCACTTCAGCCCATCCTGTTTCATCAACAGTATGAACAAAGGCGATATCATTTTTATTAAATGATAAGCAAATTGAAGCATCTGAGTCCAATTCTAAAGTGCTAGAGTTGAAAGAATGTAATGATAATACAAATAATGAAGCTAATGAATATTCTTCTTCTCTTGGAATGAATTTTGAGCTCATTCTCTTGCGTGACAATTGTGAAGATTTAGATTTAACTGATCTTAATTTGAATGGTGATGAGCCTGATGATGAATTGCAATCGTCAATTTTTTCTAAATTTTCAAGAAATGTGGAGTTATTTGAATAATAAGAATTATCATAATCATTATTGAGAGGAACTTCATTGGCACCTGGTTCAGTTTTTGCCTTCAAAGGACTTGATTTAGGCTTAATTACTTCCTTATTTGGTGATTCAAAGAATTGTTTAACTTTAACTGATTTTGGAGTATCATTAGTAACAAAATCAGAAGCCAAACTTAATTGTGGTGATGATGGTGGTTGATTTTTAGGAGTATTTAAAAACTGTGTATTTTGATTTAGAACAGGCGTATTATTATCATTGAAAATGTATGATGATTCAATCACTGGAGTCGGATCAGTATCTATCTCTCTATTATCAACTAATACAATGCTTGATTGACTGTTTTCGTAGGAATGGCTGATTATTGATGTTTCTTCATCATGATTCACTGAGATAGTTTGTCTTGATAATCTATTATTTGAATGATGAGATGCATTATCAGCTTTTGAATCTTCATTTAAAGATAAGTCGGCTATTCCTAGCCCTTTAGTTGAAGAATCAGAATTATCAGCTTCAATGGTGTTATTTTCAGATGAATTGTCTGCGGAATGAAGACTTCGATTAATACTTTCTAATTCCATTGCAGTTTCATAAGAATTTGAGGATATTTGTGAACTTTCTGCAGTTAATATGGAACTCAATGAACGTGATGATCTGAATTGTGAGTTTAATGTTGTTGATTTAGTCAAACTCGTCTTGATCTTTGACGTGACCCTTGATTTTTTTTTCTTGATATAATTTAATGGTTTAGTTGGTGAAAGCTCATCAAATTTATCGTTTCTTTCAACGTTTAGTGAGGGTGTCTTGAAAGCACTCATCAGTTATTATCGAAATTATATGGTATAAATTATATGAGAGCTTTATACTTGATATGGAAGATGAATATATTAAAAGGAAAAACAACAAATGTCTCATGCACTGAGATAAAACGAAAAGGATGGATATGAAGATGAAGATGAATAGTACTGGATGAATGAGTGTGAGTACTGTGATGGGTTTTAGTTGAGGAAAATTGCTGAGAATTAGTGGATATCGACAATTAATACTTGTTCAGAGGTAGGGTTTTTTTTTTTTCGTTTATCAACACGCATGAAAACTCTTAATTATATTTTTTAGCGTGTTTTCAGACTCAATTGAGCACCAGTTTATTTCTCTTCCTCAAGTTGAACTCTCAGAACTTTCCACTTTCCACTAGTATCGTTTTTGGCCACTTTCTTGAAAATTTTTGGGTTTAAACTTTTGACTTCATTGCAAAACGCAGTTGAAAAAAACTAAAAGTGTGGTTCTTAATATTTGAAATTAGGATAGATCCGTCGGTAAAAGAGTTAGAGCGCCTGTATTTATTATATTATAGATTATAAGAGAAACCCAATTTATATTTTAATAAATTTATATAATATATTTTTGACATGACCAGTTCACTAATAATATTCTTAATCTTAATTATCAGTAAGAAATAGCGACTTACGCTTTAGTCGAGTTATAGTAGTTAGTGAATATGAATAGTGTGAATGTTAATAAGTGGAACTTCAATACCACTTCATAGCAGATATAGAATCACTATCTCAAAAATGTATTCTCAACTGACACAAAAGTTTATAATGGAAAACGACATACACAAAACACAACAAAAAACATACACTTTTGGTCTAAGCTCACAAATTGCAGTTCGAGTAATGCAATCGTCAAGTTGAATCTTCTTTTCTTTCAAAATTGAATCTTAAACAAGTGGGTAACTTCAGTATAATTTGAAGCAACACCAGGTTTCTGTGATAGATGATTTTATATCAAATCGTGCTAGATACAGACTAAAATGAGAGTTAGGTTACAGTTTCATATTGAGGGGGTTCAAATCTAAAATAAAATTGCAAATCTTTGAGATTAACAAATTCTTTTATATATCATCAATTATATATATGGACATCCTTTGAGTTTGAATCGTAGCTAGTATAGCTGAATAGAAATGAGCATAATCAGTTATATGAACGATGATTTCATGAAAAATCCCTCCAGCCATGTTTCAACTTGTCTCAAATTGAAAGGATCCTGTTACATCTTATAACTTATTATTGAGTTAAGCCTTCAAACTAAAGGATGAATACATTTTTGATTGTTAAGTAAAAACAAAGATTTGCCAATAACTACAAAGTAAATCTGTCGAATGGAAGCAGAGAACCTCAAATGGAAAAATTAATATCAATTTTTGAATTAACAAATTTGACAGAACCAGGATCTGAATCTCAATTCAAAACAAGAGCTTGGAACCAACATCAGAAATAAAAATGAACTCACATAAAAGTTCTTTTGAAATCATCTTGGTTTTATTGAATTGAATTCTGTTGATGAGGTTAATTCAGTTGTAGATTATTAAGCCCCAAAAGCGGAAAAAACTAGCGGGATTCTTGTTTTCATCATAATTTATAGAATTTAGGTTAAATAAATCTGTTCAGATTATTATTAATATGGAGATGCAATCTCGCGAAATGATGATGGCATGTATACATCATCATAACGTGCCCCAACCACAAATATTACATGTAGCACGTAATTCTATCATTAATGATTGATACGTATAAACATAGATGTCTCCTGTCTGTGAATATGGCTTGTTTTTACAGACTATGGTTCAGCGGAAATAGATATTCTTGCGTTGTTTTACATTGCAATTCAATTTAAGTATGAAGTTTTTTCAATAAACTCTCAATTAGTGAATTCGAGGTGGTGAGTTCTGAGTTGTAACTAAAATTATTCTATAAGTAGCTAGTGAACCCTTAAAATCATATGCACAGATAGGAAATAAGAAAATTCACTGATTTATAATCACAAACTTCTAGTGTATACTCTACTTCCTAAATAATGTTCAAACAGAAACAAAATCAGATCTAAAGTACAGAACGTGAAATTACGGGATTAAGAAAATAAAGGTGCATCGTAAACTTGTTATTGTTCATCAAATTGCATAATTGTTACTGACTATATACTTGATGAATAATAATTACATAATAAATTTTAATGATATACCATTATGTCATAACTCCGTCACTGTGAAAAAAGCATGATATCATTACAATAAACAGTGCATACACGTATTATTTGAGACTGACTAGTGAGCGAATACTTGTATATAGTGAATATAACACACTGGAGAACATCACAGACACAATCCAACAATCAGTGGGCCAAATTCCAGAATAAAGTGAAAAATGCTAATCAAATTTTTTACGTTGCTAATTAGTGCCTCAAAGTGCATGAAAAATCTCGATTCAAAGAAAATCTTTTTGGTGTTTTTTTTTTTTTCTTTAATAATATAGGCCAGATGTAATTTAATCAGCTTCATATATATACATCATTTTGTTTGCATCCAAATGGCTTAATTGTATATAGAGATAAGCATTCAAATACGTCAACATATTAATCATCATAACATTGTAAAGAAGTAGAATATATAAACTAGCACAATTGCACTTCAAAAAGCATCGAATAACTGATCGTTATTCATATATGGATATATAGTTCAACACTGCAAGCTAAAATACTTTAACTCTGTTTTACCATTTTTGCATATTGATTTACTTTTATTCTATTTATAAATTTTACTAGATTTCCACATACAAATATTGATATACTTCCTTATAAAGGGTCTTTAAATATGGGTAAGTATTGATCTAATTAATTAATGTGGAATTAATTACTAATATATTTTATTAAAGTAAACAACTACAAATATGAGCTAGAAATTGTTCAACAACCAGTGAGAGCAAGAATGTGTGGATTAGGAGATAAAGATAGAAGACAAATCTCTCCACCACCTTTTGTTAAATTAAACATCAAAGATCAAAAAGGAAATGATGTGAATATTGATGATATAGATATCAATTCATTTGTATTAGTTGCTGAATTATGGAGCTGGGATGAAAGTGAGACTCTTACTTTGAATCAAAATGTATTCAACAATAATGTCACCAATAGCAATCACAATTATGATTTAAACGAAACTAATGAAGAAATAAAAGACACAAAACCAAATTCAAATGGGTCAGACTCAGGTGAAAGTTTAAGTGATATTCCTACCAGAAATTTAATTGGGAATCTAGTGATTAATCCATTCAAATTATTTGATGAAAAGGGCAAAAAACAGATTTGGTTCATTTTGCATGATTTATCAGTGAGGATTGAAGGTTCATTCAAATTAAAATTTATGTTTGTTGATTTAATCAATAATGAATCAGTTTATAAATTTAGTCAAGTCTTTAAAGTTTATAGTGCAAAGAAATTCCCTGGTGTTGTTGATAGTTCAAATTTAGGTAAAATATTTGCTAGTCAAGGTGTTAAAATCCCCATAAGAAGGGAAAATAAATCTGATAATTAAAGAAAAGAAAAGTTTCAATCATAATATAGTCATAATCAAAAGTCATAGAATTTACAAATAAATAGAATTTCATTAATTAGAACGTCAAATTCATTGTATTTATAAATCAAACCACAAAAACATTCACATTTTGAAAACGTTAGTTTCATTCCACCCTTTTTGTTTCAATAATCCACTCAATGGTCCCTGTCCTTGATAAGGTCTCAAACCAGAACATTTATTCAAATAACCATCCGGGCCACAGATTATTGTAAACGCAGGGTTAATATCCTTTATTGGATTCAATTTTGCTTGTTCTAATGCGTTTTTATAAGTAATATTTTCATCATCATGTGAAGTATTCTTCTTAATATCGGTGTTTGGAATACTTGGTGATGGAATCATTTCTAGACTGATTGAATTTCCATTTTTTTGAACAAGATGATTAAATTTAATCCTATTCAGTTTTTCCATAAAGAATAAATATTTCATTAATGGTTTTAATTCGTCATTCCCATAACTTGAATAAATCACTTTAATTGAACCCATATAAGGATTTTTCGAAAATAACGTTTGTAATAAAGGTGTAATACCTGTACCACCTGCTAAAAACAATAAATCATCTGGTTTTTTAGGGAATTGTGGATCTGGTTTAACAGTAGATGCGATAGTTTGCATTGTTGGTCTAGGAGTATTTCTATTGATATCAACAGGGAATTCAAATTCGGTGAACGGACCTCTCAATTCTAACTCATTACCTATTTGCTTTTTATGAATCCATCTAGCGACTTCACCTTGTGGATATTTCTTAATATATAACACAATCTTTCCATTTTTATAGTCTTCTTCAGTTTGCACAGTGATGAATTTCTCATTGTCGAGAGGGGAAGTGTGGATCTCTAATGGAAGTGGAGTGTATCGTCTAACCACCATGATTTGTGGTTGTTTAATTTCGACACTCCATAATCTTAAACCGTTCCATAATGGTTCATTATGGCTCTGCTTCCATCTGTTGAATTTGGGGGTGAGTTCAATCATGTAGTGATCATCATTGATCTCTAACTTATTGGTGATGATGAATGGGATGAATTTATTGGGATGCAAGTACTCTGTTGGAGTGGTATCTGTGAAGTAATTATAAGTGTACAATGTCCAGATCCCACCAATGAGTAAAATGGCACCAGGAATGATTGGTTTCCATTTTAATTTGAATCTTTTCCAGTCGTTGGATTCACTCGGAGTGGATGGATACTCGTATGTGATTCGCTGGTGTTGAGCATTTGGATCGTAATTTTTAATTGATTTATCATTAAATGGGGTATTGGGCATTGGATTGACGAAAGCCTTTGGTTTCGACTCTTGATTGGAGCTACCTGGGACGTTTTTATTGGTTGAGTTGTGTCTCCACTGGCTGAGTCTCACTCTAATTGCTCCATTAGTTCTCAATGACCGACTTAACAGCATCACTATATATATGATTTTACAATAGAGGTTTCTTCACTATATAAAAGGAATTTTTTTTTCCCTACTATGTTCAATCTCATCAACCATCACCAATATATTTGATTGATTAAATGGCACCAACACTACACCTAGTCAGAACAATAAACGCACACTCAGACAAAGTATGGTCTCTAGCGGTCCATAAATCCCGTCCATTGCTCGCTTCCGTCTCAACTGACCAGACCTGTAAAATCCACAACTTATCAACATTCCAGTTGATCTCAACACTGGATGACACACATAAAAGAAGCATCCGATCCGTTGATTGGAAACCAACTGATTCCTCCAGTGAGCCATCATTAGCGTGTGGCTCCTTTGACTCGACCATTTCTGTGTGGGGTGAGGAAGAAGCTGATGATTGGGCACTACTTGCTGTTATCGAAGGTCATGAAAACGAAGTCAAATGCGTTAGTTGGAATAAAGATGGTTATTTACTTGCTTCTTGTTCAAGAGACAAGAGTATCTGGATTTGGGAGGCAGATGAAGATAATGAGGAGTTTGAATGTATCAGTGTCTTGCAAGAACATTCACAAGATGTTAAACACGTTAATTGGCATCAGTATCATGATTTATTAGCATCTTGTTCATATGATGACACAATTAAACTGTGGAGGGAAGACGATGATGATTGGATCTGTGTTACCACTCTAGATGGGCATAAGGGTACAGTGTGGAGTTCTGATTTCGAGAAAGTAGATGGAGACGAAATTAGACTGGTTAGTGGTAGTGATGATCATAGTGTTAAAATCTGGAAAAAATTAGGAGATGAAGATTATGGGAATGAAGTATGGGAATTAGAAACGACGTTGCCCTCAGTGCATTCAAGGGCTGTCTATTCTGTTCATTGGTGTAAAAATGGGAAGATTGCCAGTGTTGGATCAGATGGGAAATTAGTGGTGTATCTTGAATCTGATGGTGTTTGGGATGTGTATTGTGTAAGAGAACTAAGTCATGGAGTCGATGAAGTGAATTGTGTTAAATGGTTTACGAATGGAGATGATGATGATAATCTAATCACTTGTGGTGATGATGGAAACATAAACATTTGGAAATTGAGTGATTAAATTATATAAAAACAGCTAATAAAACAATGAATAAAACAACAAGTAACACAGCAAACAAACACATTGTTGTTCTCTTCGACCTTCTTTGGTAAACCGAAGCTTTCCGTAATTCATTAGAAGCAATTTTTGTTTGATTGGAAACTTCATAGATGTTTGTTTCGATATTATCAACCAATTGACCTTGATCTTGTACGATTTGTCCCAAATCATTGAAGATCTCATTGAGTTCCATCACACCTTGTTCAATAGCGATAATTTCTTCTTCTCTTTCACGGATTAATGACTGTTGATGTTGGAACTCTGATGTGTTTATTAGGTCTTCTTCGAGTATTAATTCTTGATTATCAGTACCAGTGGTATTACTGTTATTATTGGAGTTATGGATCTCTTCATCGAGCAACAATTGTGCCCTTTCATTCAACTCATTGGAAATCTTCATGAAGCGATCCTGTGATTGCTGAAACTCATCCAATGAAGTCTTAATCTCCTTTGTTATTTTCTCTTTAATGAATAATTGATTAGGATTTAAATCAACATCTTCAAAATTCATTATTTTCCTCCCTATTAGGCTCAATACTTTAAAGAGATCAGTCATTGATTGGATCTGAGAGACGATTCTTGCGTTTAAGTTGTTATTGGTGGAGTTTGAAGATGGTTTTGATGATATTGATTGTAGGTTTTTGATTAGTTTGGATAGTGTTATTAAATTGTTGTTTAGGTCTAATAGTGTATTCGACGCCTCTTCTGCAACCTGGTCAAATTCAGGCGAGTCACTAAAAGGGGTTTGGCTTGTCAAATCAACATCGAGTTGTTGGTTGAAGGACATTGCTGTGATTAAAATGTGTGTGTTTTACTAGTGTGGTTGTGTTAATACAATTAATTAATCTCAATCTTTTTTTTTCTTCTTTTGTGCGATGTCTCCAGACTTACAACTATCTATGGAGAACTACTAATTAGCCATTAATATAGTCAATATACAAAGCAAATGCATTATTCATCACTTTCTCTTCTTCTCTTCAACTTCAGTTCTCTTCTCTTTTTTAAAGAACTGCAAAATGTTCAAAACTGACCAAACAATCAATTTCAATACTTGTAAAACGATTAAAGTCAAAGAAATGAGTAAAACTCCCATAACTAACAATCCATTCTGTTTCAATAGCTCACGATCAATGAAGCCAGGCATCTCCCACTCGTCCACATTCAAAAAATTCGTTCTTTTTTCAGGAAACGGTTTCTCATATTGTTGAATTCTATCATTTCTTTCATATTCATAATCTCTAGTGGCATCTTCATTGACAATATCTTTGAAAATTTCTAATTTCTCTCGTTTCTTCTCTTCATATTTATCAAATAATGATTTTGTTGAAGTCGTGTAAATTATAGTCACTGACGGTGTTGGTAATTTCCTCACTGTTCTTCTAATTGATTCATCTATAAAGATTATTTAGTTAGTACTTACAGACCCATTATTAGTGACACACACACACTATACATACCTGCAATAGCCAACGCCCGAATCCTTTCTTCTTTACCTTCTGGCAATTCAGGCAAGTTGATACCAATGACTCTAGTCTTAACATCAATATAACTCTCCACCTCTTCTAATCCATTCAACTCGACTCTAACAGCAGCACATTTCCTAATGACATTCTTCTTCAACTCTTCAAGATCAACAGGTCTCTCAATTCGTGGCAATGGAGCCAAAGTAGATGCCATGAATGAATACGTTCTTAAATGGGTATAACTTTGGTAATTTTGTAAATCGTCTAATGTTAAACCTGGTTGATCAATTATCAAGTAAGCATTGGAAGAACATGGTTTGATTAAGTTTGTAAGGATCTCATTGACTCGATCATTGGGGAACACGTATTGATTATGATGTCTTACGTATGATTGAATTTTGGGCACTCTTGAAATTCAAGTGTTAGTAATGTTGAGATCAGTTGGAGGTAGACAAAATAAATGGGCTTACAGTTTGTAGGAAAGGGCAAGGAGTGGCACCGTTGCGTTGGTAAAGTGCAGGAGCAGTGATGAGATCCATAGAAGTGGGAAGAATCTCATTTCGGTTGAGGTTAGTTCGATATTTTTATCTTAAGTGAGAGATGAGCTCAAAATGAAATCAGATTTTGGTTTTTTTCTTCAAGAGTATTAATAGAATTATATATATTCAAATTTATATTTATATTTATATTTATTACTACACTTTATCATCATCAGTCATAGCCATTTCTATGAGAAAGGTTCACTTGTTCATTGTTCTTATCACAAGAGGTACACATCAATACTGAAATCTTCTTCCAATTCAGTATCACCAACAGTACCAGAAATTTCCAAATCTTCATCATCAAAAACCAATTTTACTTTGCTATTCTCATCCAGTTGTTTAACTTTTAAGTAGTATTTCACTATATCAATGATCTTTGTTTCTGGATTCACTTCAACTAAGATCTTTTTATTATCTTCACCTTTTAATCCAATTTTGAAATATCCATCTTCTAATTCTTCCTTCGCTGGTTCTTGTGGTTCTTCTACTCCGGGCAATGCTGATAATTCACCTAATTCCTCTTCATCATCATCCAGAAGCTCTAATTGAGATTCCTTTTCTTTATTAGTTCTCAGTAATTCTTCATACTCAGCTTCTTTTCTTTCTCTATCTTCAATTTCAAATTGTCTCATTTTTTCATTTTGTTGAATAAGTTCAGATTGTGCATGAGAATATAACCCGAAATCAACTTCTGTAATCTCTTCATCTTGAAACATCCTTGGAATCTCTAAATTATCTAATTTCATTAATGGTATAATCTTAATTTGATTCCAATATAAAACCACTGAATTTTCTTCAAACTGTGGTAAATAAAACTCTTGAATAACGTTTAAGCTCCTATAATGATTTAACACTTTCTTAACAATTGAGCCTGAATGTTTGTTACCTTTAACTTTCAATGTTATCGTTGGTAATTCTTCACTACCTGTTATGAAAGAGGTGACATTAACATTGTATAACCTTGGTTGCGTTGATTCAGGCGAGTCAGTCTCTACTGTTCGACTTCTTCTTCTTTGAGTATCCGATATGATATTTGCTGATAATCTATTCAATCTTTCAAGTCTTTGTTTAAGATCATCATCCTCATCTTCATTATTCGATAATTCTTTTTCAAATTCGTTTTCTATGTTATATGAGTCCCTAAATAGTTTCTTGAAAGTCGCTTCATCTATAGGGGGAGGTGATAGTGGTCTGATGATTGGATTGGATTTCTTTGGAGTCTGTATATCTTTTTTTGGTTTCTTCACTTCGATTAGATCATCGTCATCATCACCAAGTATTAAAAGTGATTTATTATTACTATCATATTTCTCATTATGGTAGTTAGTCTCAGTGATGCTTTCATCCTTTGGAGTGATTGAACTAGATTTTGTTCTCTTGATCCTTTTCTTCTTCTTTGTCTTCTTCTTCAGTTCTGGATAATTTGATATCGTAGATTTATAACTCATTGAGAAGAAATCATCTTCGATATCAATGGCTTCAACACTCTCTTGCTTCTTTAAAGGCTCTGGCACTACCAGCACTTCAACTGCATCACCAACATCATTATCGCATTTAACTGGACTAGCAACGTTACTTGATTTAGCTAAAGCATGATCCAGCACAATCTCATCGTGTCTAATATCAGCTTCTGGAATAAACTCGTCATTTTCATTAGAATTTGACGCTTCTTTTGCAGTTGGTGGATCAGTAGACAGAATGGCTGCCACTGTGGGGTTCTCTGTGCTTCCAGCCATGACTCAAAACGCGTATTTTATTGAACAAGTAAATACATAGATGAAAAAAAACACTAATTGGTTGTTTTTGGTCCCATACAAATTTTTCTTCAATCTTTTAAAACTAAAAACTCTTTAAAATCAGCAGAAGAATGAGTGAAGATTCGCCAATTGGCCAATCACAGCCCGGATTCGCCACCACTCTGATCCACGCAGACGACATCAATGAAAGAGTCCCAGACGTTGCTCCACCAATTAACGTCTCCACCACGTTTAGATATGATTCAGATCCAGACAATTTAAATCCAATCGCTGAATTGGTCGATGGATATCCTGAAGACTCGTTGATCTACAGCAGATTGCAACATCCAAACTCATTTAGATTACAATCCGTGTTTGATAAGATCTTTGACCATCCAACAGTTGTTTATAATTCTGGACTTTCTGCATTTTATGGATTAATGACTCATTATAATCCTAAACAAGTCGCTATTGGTCCTTCATATCATGGTGTTTTGAAAATCGTTGACATTCATAACAGAAATTTTGGTACAAAAGTATTAACTTATTCAGAAGAAGATCTTGATAAATTACAACCAGGTGATTTAGTCCATATTGAAACGCCTGTTAATCCATTAGGCCTTTCCAAAGATATTAGATGGTTTGCTGAAAAGGCACATGCGAAAGGAGCATTGTTGTCTGTTGATTCCACTTTTGCTCCTGTTCCATTACAAGATCCTTTCAAATTTGGTGCTGATATCGTTATGCATTCAGCAACTAAATATTTTGGTGGTCATTCTGATTTATTAGCTGGTTTATTAGTCATCAAGACTGAGGAAGAAAGAAAACAATTGATTGATGATCGTATCTACTTGGGTTCCAATATTGCTAATTTAGAAAGTTATTTACTATTAAGATCATTAAGAACTTATGAATTAAGAATCTTAAAACAGTCTTCAAACGTTACTAAAATCGTAAAACATTTGAATGACAATAAAGATAAATATAAATGTTTAACCAAGATCTATCACTCCTCATTACAAACAGAAGCTTTCGTTAAGGAACAATTATCAGGAGGGTATGGTCCAGTTTTTTCAATTGAATTAGATACAAGAGATAATGCTAAAACTTTACCTTCAAGATTAAAATATTTCCATCATGCTACCTCATTAGGTGGTGTTGAATCATTGATTGAATGGAGAGCAATCACTGATCCTCATGTTGCTCCAACTTTGTTAAGAGTATCTATTGGTGCAGAAGATCCAAATGATTTGATTGAGGATTTAGATAAGGCTTTATTGAGTTTTAACTGAAGTGAGTAAACGATACATAGAATATGATATATAGATATGATAAATGATAAATGATACATGAAAAACTTTTTTAACACTTCTTTCAAGCATACTCATATATCAGTAAATAATTGAGTAATTCCATGAAGAAAACAATCACGTGACTAGCACATGACTATATGCTTAGTCATTTGATTTGATCTTAATGTATTATGTAATATATTTGATGAATATTTTCTTTCAACCTCATCTAGAAATCATGCATCATATAATATTACATGAAGAACCAATGTCGCAAGAATTACTTGAAGAACTGGCCAAACTACGGCTAGAGAATCAACAACTGAAAAAACAACTTCAAAAGCAAATACCCACCGTCCCGTCACCATCACAAGAACAAAATCATCCAGAAGAACCTATATTAATCGATGGACTAACTCATGATGAATATCATAGATATGGACGCCAAATGATCGTTCCAGAACTAACTAAATCAGGACAATTAAAATTGAAAAAGTCAAAAGTACTAGTCATTGGAGCTGGTGGTCTTGGATGTCCTGCATTATTATACCTTGTCGGGGCAGGTGTTGGAGAAATTGGAATTGTTGATGATGATAGAGTTGATGTTTCAAATTTACATAGACAAGTGTTACACACCACTGAAAGAGTCGGATTGTTCAAATGTGAATCTGCAAAGATATATCTAGAGAAATTAAATCCTAATGTATCGATCAAGACCTATCCTTATAGGTTAGATCCAATTAATGGATTTGAAATGTTTAAAAATTATGATATCGTGTTAGATTGTACAGATTCACCATATTCAAGATATTTAATCTCTGACATCGCAGTGATCTCTAAAATCCCAGTAATTTCAGGCTCAGGATTGAAAACTGAAGGACAATTATCAATTTTAAATTTTGCAAACATTGGTCCATGTTATAGATGTTTTTATCCTAAACCACCACCAGCAAACAGTGTCACATCATGTAAAGACGGTGGTGTTATTGGTCCCGTGATTGGTTTAATGGGTGTTATGATGGCATTAGAGACAATCAAAGTCATAGTGGGGACTTATACTATTGATAATTTCAAACCGTTTTTATCAATGTATTCAGGTTTTGAACAACAGACTTTAAAAGTTTTCAAAATGAGAGGTCGTAAAACTAATGATTGTTTGTCATGTTCTGGGAAATTAACAAGGGATATCATTCAAAATGAGATTAATTATTCAGAGTTTTGTGGTGTTGTTGAGTATGATGTATTGGAAGATTCAGAAAGGATTAATATTGTGGAATTCAATGAGGTTGTGAAAAATGACAGAGGTGATTATTTATTAGTTGATGTCAGACCCGTTGAACATTATGATATTGTTCATTTACCTAATTCCATTAATATTCCATTAGATACCTTGAAGAGAATTGATGATGTTAAAGATTTGAATTTGAATGTCGAGAAACAGATTTACACCATTTGTAGATATGGTAATGATTCCCAACATGCATCCAGATATTTGAATGATAAATTCGGACTGAAAACTAAAGATATATCAGGTGGTATGTTTCAATGGAGTAATCAAATTGATAATGAGTTACCTAAATATTAATATGTATAATACATGCATGTATTCGAGTCATTTAAAATTATAGTATGAAGGTTTTCAAAAATCATGAATTATTAAGAGCCCAGAAGTTGAACTTGCTGCAAACCAATTTCCTGATTTCTTAGTATTATTCCAATTCAATGAATTTATTGAAACTTGATGAGGATAAATATTAACTGTATTTATACTATCAGCAGTCAATGGCTTTTCAACATCTAATGGATTCAATAACCTATAAACATCTTCATCTTTACCATATTGTAATTCTAACACAGTTAAGATTTTATGTGATTGTGCTGTTTGTTTAGGACCTGATAATTGTCTTCTTAATAAGTTTGAACTTTTAATCTTCCCATCTGCTCCTCCTGATAAGATAAATGGATGTAATGTTGAACAAGATAAACTCTCGATTGATCCATCATGTTTTGATACTGGATAGGTAACAACAGTGGCTCTTGGCGTGACTGATCTTGAAGAGTATGCACCTTCTGTTTGAATAAAACAGTATGTATGCTGACTATAAATAACAGATTTGGTGATTAGTTTTGATCTTGAGAGTTTATTTATGGTTGATGTTATATCATTTAATGAAAATAATGTAGCAAAACCATCTGCACAGATGGAATAAATGAACGTTTCATCATATTTTGAGTTTGATGAACTTATTGAGAAAATATAATTTGAGTGTAAAGGATATAAAAAGGATGGAATACTCTCTCCATCAATTATTGAAAATTCTGCGATGTGCCCCGTATTTGTCCCACATATTAATTTGAGATCCTTGGTTATATCATAGGAACTTATAATATAATCATTCAAACTGAATATTAATGATGGAGTTTGAATTTCCATGAAGTCATGAGTCAGATCATTTAATTTAATAACACGTAAATTACCATCATTGAAAACGGCAGATATTATATCATTTTCATTTGCAATCGGTACGATCTTTAGGTCCCATAAATTTCCCCAATTATGAACCAATGAGTTTGCTAATTTGACTTCTTTCGTTGAAGTATTTAGTTTATATATCTGAATAACTGCTGGATATGAATTTCTCTCTAATAATTTGAAATTTTCAGAAGTAGTTGTATTTACTATATTTGAAGCCCCAACTATCAACGTTTCAATATTACCTTGTGAGATATTTGACCAAACTAAATCAGTTATCAATAGACCAGTATTAAGAACTATAGTTTTGTTTTTGCATAATGATTTCTGTTGTGATAATTGTATTATTTCTTCGTCATTAAATTGGAAATTAATTGGTGCAACTGAAGAAACTTCCATTGGAAATTTTAGACTAAAATCGGTCTCAGAAATAGGCACTATCCTTGAATTTGGAACTTCGATTTGTGGTAACTCTGATGTTTCAATGTCCAATAATTTGTCAGAAGTGAAATGAAGTGTTGAACTTTCCCATTTTTTACGTAATTCTATCAATTCAACTAATTTTGCATCGTTTGAGCCAAAAATCGTCAAATATTTGTCTTTAACAGATGAGATATCTTTGGATTTAGTGATTTCTTTTCTTTCAATAGGTTCTCTAATAAGAGGTT
Source organism: Phaffomyces antillensis (assembly GCA_003707195.2). Taxonomy (NCBI): domain Eukaryota; kingdom Fungi; phylum Ascomycota; class Saccharomycetes; order Phaffomycetales; family Phaffomycetaceae; genus Phaffomyces; species Phaffomyces antillensis. The sequence goes on from PPNI02000011.1 coordinate 244,902, forward strand.
CTTTCTTCTTGGAAACCTTAGGAGTTTTTGGTGGTTTTGGAGTCTTTGTCTTTTTAGCCTTTTTTGGATGTTCCTCTAACTCTACCACTGATACATCATGATCATCTGGATTGTTATTAACTAGTTCTTGTAGTTCATTGTCTATATTATCAACTTCATGATCTGGAATATCATCATTATCATTATTATCAAGGTCTTCCATTACAACATCACCATCGTTATCGTCATCGTCTATTACCATGACCGCAGGATCAGTGAATTGAGTGTAGTCTGGTCTGGTTGTGGTTCTCCTAGCACGTACCATCGTGTATTCTCTGCTAATTACACCACGACTATTTAAATGATTTGTTTGTTTTTGTTTTACAATTTGTTTGTTTAAACCATCGCCACATAACTAGCTATGCTTATCAGAAAGAGTAATATCCTAAAATGGAAGTTTTACTAAACCTAAAAAAGGCTCGGAATTCGGAATTGGGATTCTATTTCTTCCACTATAAAAATTTATTTATTTATCAAAATAAACATTAGAAATTAATTCCTATAAATCCAATCCTTTCACTTCAAAATGCTTAAGTGGGTTCAAGGTGGTATCTCCGCAGTCACAGGGCTAGCAGAGCCAGAGTACGGTCCAGATTACATTCACAGCATCACAGATTCAGTCAAAGACAAGCAACCATTCACAGAGGCAACAACTGAAGATTTCAAATGGATTAATCCAGGGGGCACTGATGTTGAAACTCAAACTTTCTATTTCACCGATATCGAAGATGGCTATACTGGGTTTGCACAAGTTATTCACTCTACTTTAGCAGGGATCCATACTACTGCTCAATTCACTTTCAAAGTTTATAATTTAAAAACAAAAGAACAAATTTGGACGTCTACTAAATTGGAAGATTTTGTTATCAAAGGTAATAACTTCTATGCTAGAGATTTACAAATCGAATTGAATGAAGAAGGTAATGAGTATCATGTTATTTCTAACGTTAATCCTGAATCAATTGTTGATTTAAAATTCACCAAGATTGCTCCAGCTGCTAAAATCGGTAAAGATGGTGTTACTATCTACGGTCATAACGTTGAAGAACCATGGGGTACAATGAGACATGTCTTTTGGCCAAGAAACAAAGTAGTTGGTGAAATCAAGTCAAATAATGATAGAACCTTCACCATTAACGGTTATTCAATGTTTGTTATGGCTTTACAAGGTATGAAACCTCATCATGCTGCTGCATCGTGGAATTTTTTGAACTTCCACTCAAAATCAGCTAGTGCTGTTGTTATGGAATTCACTACTCCGAAATCTTATGCTTCAACTAAGGTCTCACTTGCTTTTGTCTCAAATGATAAAGGTATCATTTCAGTTTCTACTAATAATGATATCTTACATCAAAAAGTTGTCATTGATGAAGTTGGATGGCCACAACCAAATGCCATTGAATTTGATTTACATGGTGTTGATCCAAAGGCAACTGATGAAGAGGTCGTTAATAAATCTAAAGAAATTGAAGTTAAAGTTTCTGGTGATTTACATTTATTGGAAAGAGTTGATGTTATGGCTGAAATTCCAGGTTTTGTAAAAAATATCGTCAGTGGTGTTGTTGGTACTAAACCATATATTTACCAATATTGTGATAATCTAACTATTGAATTCGGTGATGTTAAAGAAACTTCAATTGCTTGGATTGAAACTACTTTCATCACTGAATTATAATAATAGAAAAACAATCTTTAAACTCTTGCATTTGTTCTCACGGTCTTTCACTATTTTATAGTCACCTACTAATATCTTTTATGTTCTGTTGCATTTAAACTTATGCTTTTGTCAATTACCAAACCCATTTTAATTTGATTGCCTTTTGTTGCCGTTCTTTTCTTATATATTATTACTATTTTGGGTTGGAAAGTTCATGACTCTTAATTTTCACGTCTTACGCTTATTTTTTATTAATTTAATTACATTTAATGATTTTTCATAAACTAATGGTTATCTATTAACTGAATATACTATGCTATATGTATTGGTTTTTGTCTTTTGTTGAACTACAAAAAACTTTTTTCGTCTTCTTTAAAACCTAGTAATATTGATGCAGGATCAATTCTTATACTAGTGAAACACTTTAAATGATGAGAAAAATCACTCCAATATAGGATGAATGATGAGTTTACAACTTTCCGTTCAAATATTTATAACACCAAAGTTGGAAACTCAGTAAAACTTTTTTCCATTTAGGCAAATTCACTAAATTTAGATCAGAGCCATCATCTAAGTCACTGATCCCTTGAAGTTTATTAAATCTAATTAATTTCTTATAAAAGCTAACAATTATCAGATTGAAATAAAATTTAAAAACAATAACGCCTAATGAAGTGATTATAATCCATCCATATTCATAAGCCTGTGTTGCACTCTTCGAATAATCCTGTCCCGGGATGACTTTTATAGCGACATCTTCATTGAAGAACCACTGATATGAGAAGTATAACGTGGAAAACACGGTGATGAAACTATCCATTGTGAATAGCACAACAATAGTGGCAGTTTCTAAAACTGTTGGTTTTAATATACGAAGCAAGGATGTTGCATAAAAAGGCACCACTAGAATTGAATAGAGGTAGAAAACCCACTGTATGAAGTCTAAAGGATGTCCTGTGAATAGCGACATTAGACCATATAGACCAGCCATCTTGTTGATGATGGTTATGCCTAATATACATTCAACACCGATGTATAGGGGAAAATAACCTAAAAATTTCTGGGAAAAAAGCTAGAAGTTAGTACTGTGGTAATGTTGGGATTCCATGAGGATGTTTTCATACTTCTTGGAGTGGTAATTGGTGCATAAGAGACATTTTTGTGTGGATTTTGATGAGCTTAATGGATCTGATTTTTTGTTTATAACGGAAAAAAACACAAATATTATTCTGTTCGGTTTGCGCACATCGCGATGAGCTTTGAAAATTTTAATCTTTATTTATTTTCAGAGTTTAGTACTCATAGATCAACGCTTCAAAATGTCGTTGGAAGAGCAATTGGAGGATCTTCAAATCACAGAAAACCACTTAGACTCAGACTCAGACTCAGACTCAGAACTATCAGAACTATCAGACTTCACAGACTCTGAAGACGAAAATAATTCAAAAGATAGTAAACCAACTTCATCTTCTGTAATTTCAACTGCTAAAAAGACTTCTTCCACTACAGATAAAGGTAAAATTCTAAACAAATATGCAGATAAAATTAAAACGGATGAGTATCTATTCAAACAAAAGAGGATCAACAAGGATAAGTCTGATCGTGCCACTGTTGAAAATGTTTTAGATCCCAGAACTATAAACTTTATCGTTAAATTAATCAGAAAGGGTACAATCACTAAAATTAACGGTTGTTTGAGTACTGGTAAAGAAGCTAATGTGTATCATGCTGAAAATGAAACAACTGGGAAAGAATATGCATTGAAAGTATATAAGACTTCAATCCTGGTGTTTAAAGACAGAGAACGTTACGTTGATGGGGAATTCAGATTCAGAAATTCAAGATCTCAACATAATCCACGTAAGATGATTAAAATCTGGGCTGAGAAGGAGTTTAGAAATTTGAAGAGATTGCATTCAAGTGGAATGAACTCACCAGAACCAATTGATTTGAAATCCCATGTTTTATTAATGGAATTTTTATCAAATGGAGATGGGTTCCCATCTCCAAAATTAAGAGACTATCCATATAAAGATTATGAGGAAATAGTACACTTCTACCATGAAATGGTTTACAGTATAAGGTACATGTACCAAGTTTGTCGTTTAGTTCATGCAGATTTATCAGAATATAATTCGATTGTTCATGACGGTAAATTATACATTTTTGATGTTTCACAATCTGTTGAACCTGAACATCCAATGAGTTTAGATTTCTTGAGGATGGATATCAAGAACATAAATGATTTTTTTATGAGGAAGGGAATTGATGTGATTAGTGAACGTTTATTGTTTAAATTCACTATTGAAGATGAGAATCTGTTAAAAATCAAAAATGATGATAAAGAAGGTCAATTGGAATACATAAGAAATTTACCTCTGAAATCAGAAGCAGATGAAAAGGAAGCTTCAGATGATGCTGTTTTTAGAGGGATTCATTTAGTTAGATCTTTGAATCATTTAGAAGAGCGTGATTTTGATAAATTTGCTGATGGGAAAATAGATACTTTAAAGAGTTTAGTTGATGAAAAAAATAATGATCAAGATAATGAAAAAGAAGAAGATTCAGAAGATTCACTAGATAATGATGATGGTGATGATGATGATGATAATGATGAGGAATATTTGGAGTCTGAAGAAGAGGAAGAAGGAAAGGAAAAAATCTGGAAGGAAAAAAATATTGAACTAAAAGGTAAAAAGTATGAGGATAAAGAATCTAAAAAGGAGAGAAAACAAAAAGCCAAAGAAGAAGCCAAGGAAAAAAGGAAGACTAAAATGAAGAAACATTTAAAGAAAAAACTAGTTGGTAAAGGTAAAAAATAAATTCATGTTAATATATATAGCCATATAATTGCCCATCTTTGCATAATAAATATTCGTCATCAGTTCATAGTAATAAATAACAATTAAACAGAGCCACCACTTTGATGTTGTCCAATCAAACCTGCCATTTCCAAAAGTGCACGGTCTTCTCCGATACTCTTCAGATTAACCTGTTGTCTTCTTTTAGCTTCCTTTTGTTCCCATTCCCATCTTTTATTCTGTTCGTCTAGCTCTTTTTCACCACCACAACCCCAAACTTCAACATCAGTAATCATAAAACGATCTTCATATTCTAAATTCCAGTCTCTTTCATCAATAGATTTGAATTCACCACCTAATCCTAGATGTCTAAACGTTGCGAATTCTAAACTTGAGTTAATTGTCAATGAGACATTCCCTGGAGAGAATCTTTTAAAATTATTCTTGATTATAGGTTGTTGACTACCGATTCCAATTCCACCTCCTAAAGTGTTGAAATAGATGAAATTTTTAGCAACTGAAGTAGGTTTAAAGATCTTCTGGATTGGTGATAACTGAAATATTTCAGTTTGTGAATCACCAAATGAATCCTTATTAGTGATCCTCCAAGGTTGATGAATATAAACGCCATAGGTGATTATATCGTTTTCATTTTGAAAATCCAGTGGTTTGTTTTTAAATCTTGGGAAATCTTCTTCAAATCTGATATATCTTTGGTTTCTACATGTTTTAGCATTGATTCTCTTTCCTTTAATCATCAAAATTGTAGGAGCATTCCATTTAAATGCCTTTGATTCAAACGATCTCATTGAAAATCCTGATTCTGATCCAACGTATAATTTACGAATGTTGGAAAACACTAATTCTTTTCTGAAAATGGTGGAGAGTTGTGATAATGAAAACTCGTTGACTAGTCTTGATGTTGTTGATATGTGTTTAGTCTTCAACTCTTGTTGAGATTGAGGTTTCTCTTGAATAGATTCAAGTTTCTCTTGATTAGGATCTATGAATTTATTAAATAATAGGACTTCAAGTAATGAGTTTAGTGGATTTAGCAGATTTTTAGCAGCAGTTACAACTGTATGAGTGAATTCGTTATAATTGATTTCAAAATGATTAATATTGCTCATCGTTATATTTGGATTCATTGACTTTAAAATAGGTAATGCATGAACTTTATACTGTTCATGATGATGGAAGTTCTTTTGATATAATTCTAAACCTTCATGAGGTTCTAATCTTGCAATGACTAAAAGAAAACTTATTAATGATAATACGTCCACTGCAGGGATTTTGAGACTCTCTATCTCGACTCCATCATAAGTTTCAACTATTTCCATGTTTGACCACGATATAGTATTATTCTTATTAAACACCACAGGGTATGAGTTAGTATCAATTGATTCCTTGGTTTGAATGTCAGATAGACAAATAAATAACAATTTGTGAAAAGGATAGTCTTTAGAAAGAATAAAACCAGATCTTTCATGGTTCATCAACACAATTGATTTAAGCAACCCATGAAACGTGACACCTTTATCATTAACATTTCGATTGATAAATGGGAACTGTGATAACCTTGAAACCAGTTTATATAACAAGGCATTGAGTATTGGATCTGGAGGAAGACTCAACATTTTTTTGAATTCAATTTCACTAATTAGTTGATTTTGATCTTTATCATGATTCTTCATGTTTTGCTTTATTGTGTATAATTCAATAGGTGTGAATTGTTTAGTACATGCTTCAACGAAAAAAGTTGATAATTCATCAGCAGTGATTTCGGTCTTTTGGGTCCCAGGAGTTTCAGAGCTTGTAATTTGTCCCATTTTAAGTGCGTAATTGAATAGAAATAGGTGGAATTTATATGAATATAATTATGTCCCACATTTTCAATAAACTCGATTCTCAGCATATTAATATTTTCGGTTCGGCCCACATCCAGCTCATCTCTCTAAAATTTTTTTTTTCTTTGATAAACCAAAAGAATATCACTAGATAAATCTCAACCAAATCTTCAGGAATTAACATGTCCAATCAAGACTCAAAAGTAAAGATCACTGACGATAAACGTTTTAGCTCAGTGCACAAGGATCCTCGTTTCAAGGCCCCAAAAAAGAACGAATTTAAAATCAAAGTTGATAATAGATTCAAGTCGAAAGATTTAAAAGAATTTAAGAAGACTGCTAAAGTTGATAAATACGGTAGAAAAGTCCAACAAAAGGATGCTTCACAAACATTCAAGAAGTTCTTTGAACGTGAGAATGGATCAGACTCGGAATCAGATAAAGATTCACAGCAAGAAGATTCAGAATCAGAAGATGAAGCTTCTGCCAAACTAACAAGAGCTAAAAAGCAACTTGATAGAGCTCGTGGTGAAATTGATTCTCAAAATGAATCATCCAGTGATGAATCCTCATCAGATGAATCATCTTCAGATGAAGAAGAATCTGATCTTGAAGAAGAATACGAACAGACTAAAGCAGAAGCAGGTGAACCTGAAAGAAGACTTGCTGTTGTCAATCTGGATTGGGATAACGTCAAATCAACCAATCTAATGGCAACTTTCCAAAGTTTCGTTCCACCAGGTGGTGTGATTCATAACGTTTCTATTTACAAGAGTGAATTCGGTAAAGAAATGTTACAAAAGGAAGAAATTGAAGGTCCACCAAGAGATTTATTCAAGAGTTCATCGAAAAATAAAAATAAGAAGAAGAGACAAGATGATGATTTAGACTCAGACTCAGATTCAGATTCAGATTCAGAGTTAGAAGCTAAAGATCTATACGAAATCAATGATGGTGAAGAGGAATTTGATTCAAAGGCATTACGTCGTTATCAATTACAAAGATTAAGATATTATTATGCAGTCGTCACTTGTGATTCAATCAAAACAGCAAGAAATATATATGAGAATTGTGATGGTACCGAATTTGAATCAAGTTCCAATTTCTTTGATTTGAGATACATTCCAGAAGATATGGAATTTGATGATGAACCAAGAGATTCATGTGATAAATTACCAACTAATTATAAACCAACTGAATTTGTCACTGATGCATTACAAAATTCAAAAGTTAAACTGAATTGGGATGAAACTCCTGCTGATAGAGTAAAAGTTAGTTCCAAATCTTTTAGTCAAAGAGAAATTGATGATATGGATTTCAAAGCTTATCTAGCTTCTGATAATAGTGATGATGAAGATGACAATGAAGATTTGAAAAATAAATACAAAAATTTAGTCGGTTCAAGTACCAAGATTGGAAATAGGGATATATTTGATAATGATACAAAAGAAGATGATATTGATATGGAAATTACATTTACTCCTGGTCTAGAAGGTGAACAAGAGACACCAAATATTGAACCACAAGAAGAATCAACCATAGATAAATTGAAACGTAAGGCTAAAGAACGTCGTAAGGCTAGAAAAGAACAAATCAAAGAATTGAAACAAAAGAAAAGTAAGAAGAATACTGATGATAGTGAAAATGAAGATGAAGTTAAGAGTGAAAAGAACAAGAAGAAGAATAAATCAAGTAAAGGTGAAGATGAAAAATCTAAAGCTGAATTAGAACTATTGATGTTGGATGAAGATAATAAAGAAAAAACACAACATTTCAACTTGAAAGAATTAGTGAGATCAGAGAAAGAGAAATCAAAGAAAGCTAAACATAGAAATGAAGATAAAATCATCAAAGATGATTTCAAAGCCGATTTGAACGATCCAAGATTCAAAGAAATCTTCACCAATCATGATTTTGCAATTGATCCCAGTCAACCACAATTCAAGAACACTTCTACAATGAAACAAATCATGGAAGAACGTAATAAACGTCGTGATGATGAAGAGGTTACAGAAACTTCGAAAAAGAGTAAAAAAGACCACAAAAAAAGAAAAATTGAGGAAAGTGAGAGCAGTAATGTTGATGTGAAGTCAATTGTCCAGAAGTTGAAGAGACAAGCGAGACAATAAAAGAATTTAAATAGAAAGTAATATAAAATTATAATAAAAAACGATTTTGTAATCTCTTGATTACATAATTCATTCCCCCACAACGAAAAAAAAAAGAAAAATCTTCAGAACAAAAATAGATTCAAATCAAGCAACAACCAAAATTCCCATCAACTCACACTAAAATGGTTGTCAATTCCACCCAAAGAGACTCATTTATCCAATGGGCCAAAGATCAAGGAGCTAAATTAAGTCCTTTCATCTCAATCAAGGACTCAAAATTAGGAGGTATTGGTGTTTTCTTCAACATTGATTCATACGTCTCCAGTAAGGGTCCAATAAATAAAGACGATTTCATTGAGATTTTAAGATTACCTGAAACATTCAAACTTTCATTAGATTCAATTTCTAAGAACTTACTCAATGAACAAATCAAATATGATCATTCTTATGCCACTGACGAATACATCAAGCAAGGTACTGTATTCACCACATTTTTAGCACAGTTTCAAATTGAATTCGAAGAGAACAACAATGACCCAATGGTTAGTTCTGGGTTGAATGAGACTAATATCCTTGTTGGTGAAGTTCAAATTTTGATTATTTTGAAATTAATTAGAGATGAATTGTTGAAGAGTGATAAAATCGATACTAATTATAAAAAGTTTTTGAAAGGTTCTCCATTTGGTAAATTTGATCCATATTTACAATTATTGATTGATACTGAAGTTTCATTATTTAAAACTGATGAGTATTATGAAGATTTCTTGAAATTGTTTAAATTCAATCAGAGAGAATATCGTACTAAGATCGAAGAAATTAAAAACAAAGTCGTTTTCAAAGCATTAGACACAATTGATCAAGACTTAGGATTTGATGTGAATTCATTAGTCGACTTAAAATTCTTAAGAAGGGTTGAAGCATCAGTGATTTCAAGAATCTTGGAAATTCCTGAAGAATTGAAACAATCAGAAGAGACAATTGATCAACAACATGGTCGTTTCGATAAATATGTGAATGTCACTGAAGACGATTTAAGAAAAGTAGTCAGAGCGGATGATCTTCATGAATTTGATGATCCTGAACACGAAGAAGTGAGTCAAGGGAGATATGACCGTTATTCCACCAATCCTAATGAAACTGATTCAAGAAGAGCATACAGAAAACAAGATGAGCCAATTAAAAAGGAATATTCATTTGCCGTTGCATCCACATTAGTACCTGTCATTGATTTCATTAATCATAGTAATGATTTAGTCAATTCTTCATTTGATGTTGATAGGTTAACTAAAGAAGTTTTATTGAAAGTAGATGGATCTAAAATAATCAACTCTTCAGGTGAAATTGAGTTATTTATAACATATTCTGAAATTGAAGACGTTTATAAATTTGCTCATTCTTATGGTTTCATTCCTAAAAGTTCAAGTACTTCAGTTCTTTTTGAGCATCCTATCGATAGAGATTATCTATTGAAATATGTCATTAAAGGTGATAAATATGATCATAATTTAGGAGTAACTTTAAAATGGTTAGGAATCCAACCAAATGTTCAATTTGTTTACAAATATGATTCTAATGGTGATAAAATTGAAGAAATTTCATTAAATTTAGATGAAAATTATACACCATTTGCCTTCACCAAAAACTTGAACTATGTTAAAGAACATGCTCTAAACATCTTAAAGAAAATAAATGAGTCACAAGCACCACCTGATGAATTCATTGCTAAATTATTGGAATTACAAGAAAGTAATAAAAATGACGTGGTTGAAAGTTATGGATTAAGTCCATTTGTATTACCAAATAGTGATAAAGATGAGGAATTCTTAAATACTGAGTATTTATTAGAAAATACCAAAGAAGAAGATATCAATCTCTTGATTGCTGAATTCGTTGATTTCTTAGTGGAATACTTGAAATCGAGATTGACTAAATTGGAAAAATTTATCACTAAGAATAATTTAAATCAATCATCTATTGTTGTTCAATTAGTCAACACTGAGATTCAAGTGATAGAGGCATTCATTGTCAAATATTCCAAATATGAGTCAATTGATGATAAAGTTGAACATTTAATTTTAGGACCAGATGAATTACATGAAGATTGGCTGAAAAATAGAATGTTACCAATCTCAATACCCATTGAAGATAAATTAAATCTTTATAAAGAATTTACATTACAAGAATTGAAAGACTTGACATTTGGTAAAGGAGAGGAGAACGATGTTACTTATGAATAAATTTTAGAGTAACTATATATATATAAAAAAAAACAAATATGACATTATGAAGACATTAACATATTGTAGATTAGGTCAGTTTTCTAATGTGTTAATGTATCAAAAGACGAGCTAACTACTAAGCAATTTGATGTATTAAAGTCGATATATAGATCACCAAAAATCCAAGGATTCAACCCGATAGAACTCATCATCTAATTTTATGCTGACATAATTATTACATAATCATATTTTTGAATATCGAGTATCGAATATAATTACGAGTTTGTTTCTGATGAAAACCATTGAATTCACTTAATTAACAAGATGATTTTTTCCAAAGAATTGATCTTTTTCGTGGTTTGCTTGGTGAATTTAACCAATGCGATCCATTTCTACACTCGCTCTGGAGAGATGAAGTGTTTTTACGAAGAATTACCAAAAGGAACAGTCGTTGTTGCTAAACTGAACAGTGAAATTGGTAAGGATGGTGAATTCGGGTATTCTCCAATGATTAAGCTAGAAATCACTGTTGATGTATGTATGGATCAACATCTACTGTACTTCCCACTAACTAACACACTTGCGACAGGAAACATTCGACAATGATCATAGAATTGTCACCCAAAGAATTTCCAATTCTGGTGATTTCACATTCTCTGCTCTAGATTCAGGTGAGCATAAGTTCTGTATCACCCCAAGATTCAAACACTCTGACATGGACTTGAGAGTGTTCTTTGATTTGAAGATTGTTGGTGCCGAATCGATCGATAGTAAAGGAGATGATGAATTGTCAATACTGAATAACAGAGTGAAAGATCTGAGCAATAAATTAGGAGAAATCCAAAGAGAGCAAAAGTTGATGAGAGAAAGAGAAGCTGCCTTCAGAGATCAAAGTGAAACCACCAATGGGAAAGTAGTCACATGGTCAATCATTCAATTAGTCGTGTTGGGTGCTACCGGATTCTTCCAGTTACGTCATTTGAAGCAGTTTTTCATCAAACAAAAAGTGTTATAGTCTCAAATTTGATAAATAATTCGAAATTTTTACTCATTTAGTCTCAATTGTAGTACATTGTGTGTAAAATTCAGTGTTTTATCATTATTGTACTTATATTGTAAAAAAGAAATCAATCACCCAATAAAACTCAAGAAATTCGGATAAATTCAGAATTATTTCTACTCTTCAAATCATATAAAATTAATCAAGGATTAATTCCCACATATATAATTTGTCACTCACTGGTCACAATTTTTCGATCCATTAACAAGCCTCCTACCAGCTATTTTGAAACACTGCTGAAAAAGCTTTATTGGGACGCCAAAATAACTCATTCTGATACCCTTTTTGTTTCATATAATGTCAATTGCTCACAGATTATTACCAGTTTATAAGAATGCAAACACCAAACCAGCAATAATATCAGACTTCGACATCACTTCTGAGCTCCAAGCCTATTTTAAGCATAATCATAAGGCCAAAATCATTGTTAAAGATTCTCAAGTTTTTTTGAAATTGGATTCAAACGATCTGATCAGATTAGATAAATTGGATTATAATAAAGACTCAAAGACTATTTACAAACAGTTCTCAAGTTCAACTTTCAAGAATTTAGGAACATCTGACTCACTGCTCACCATTGATCCATCTATTAAGATCATAATACCAGAAACTTCAAAATCTTCTCCAATTACCGTTCCCACTTCATCAAAAGCTTCAACTAAATCAAAAGACACATTGAAAACCCCAATTCCAACACGTCCGAAACCAGATAAGATAGAATCAACTTTAGAGTCTCCACCCCCACCACCCCCTTCCCACTTCACCGAATCAACGATGGCACCACGTTCCTTTACTCATACTAACACTTCAAGAAGGGTACTATACATTTTAGCATTAGGACCTACGAGGGCTGATGAAATTATCCATAAGACCAAATTTCCGCCATCTGAAATTTATAACGCATTAGATATGATTGCAGTCCCCTTTAGTCAAGAAAACGTTCTTAGACAATTTCCAAATCGAAGAGAGAATCATCAAGATACATCCAAATATTTTGTCTTAAGGCATACTCTTTATAGAGATTTAAAGATTTTCGAAACGAGAATGTATAGTGAAGAAGAAAAAATCTTATTGATGAGAAATTGTTTACAAGTCTTTGAATATTTGCAATATCCTGAAAATTTAGCTCCTGTTCAATATATTCTAAGAAACCAATTTTATCAGGTTAATAAAGACAGACAAGTTTTTCCAAGAAATAAAAAGAGACAAAGAGATGGTGATGATGTGAATCATAAGAGTAATAATAACAATAAAAGAGATACATATGCCAAAGAATCGAAAGAAAATTCAAGAAATAATTCAAGAAACAATAATTCAAGAAACAACAATTCAAAACCTCCAAAGGATGAGGAATTTTATAAAACACTAGCCAAAAAGTTCAAACTTAAATACAAAGAATATAAAACTCTTTATGATCTAATAGAATCAAACAAAAATAATGAAGATTATAAAGAATCTGAAAAATATGAAGAGAATATGAAAAAATTATTACACCTTCATAATGAGCTTTCAAGCTGGAAGAAACAACTTTGGAACAGTGTCAAATAAAGACATGTTTTTTTTTTTCATATAATTACTATATACTCGCTAATAAACACATTTTCCGATAAGTTATCATTTAAATTCGTTAATGAACATCATTTTTTTAGTATAATATACACATCTCATATTCCATGACCAGGATGCCATAAGAGAGGTCTATAGTTGTATAGATACTAAATATAATTTATTCTAGAGAAAAAAAAATGAAAAAGAATACTAAACTCAGTATTTAAGTACTTGTAAATACTTTCAAGAATTACACACAAAAGGGAACTTCTCTGTAATAAATCAAATACCATGTTGGTTTATAATGTACCCCGAGAGAAACCTCTTGAAAAAAAAAAAAGAATGACACGGACAGGAATCGAACCTGCAACCCTTCGATTGCACTGCAATTCCAATTGGAGTCGAAAGCTCTACCATTGAGCCACCGCATCATCTTAAAAGTTTGGAAGCCTGCTATTTGCTTCGATGCTCAAATTTAAACATATTTCCTATTTGGGGCCGGCAAGAAAACCTCCAAGCTCTGCTCTTTTTTCCAAGTAATGCAACATTGTTTACTATTCTCATTCAAGCATTTGGAACTTGGATTCCATTGCCCAATATTCAGACCAAAGCCTCCTGTATTGAAGCTCATTATTAAGACTATAATGGAAGTGACTAGTATAGCATTACGAGTGTCATATTTGAAAGTGAAGAGGGTTAACGCTATAATGACAAACGCTGTTAAGAGCTTCAGTTGAGAAAGTATGCTTTCAAGTATTAGAACAACTTCGGGTGTAGTTAACATATAATCTGGATGAATATTTTCAAGTAACTATGGGTGAAGGATAGACTTATATGATCATTTTTTTCAAAATTTATTTTGAATTAGAATGATCGAATAACTATTGTGAAAATTTTCAGCATTTAGGAGTAATTAACAATATACTATAGTGTACACTAAACGCAGTAAGATTTGAGAAGATCTGAGATGTGTATAGCTGTGAAGAAGTAGGTAATTGTCGAGTATTTTAATTAGATGAATCATGATTCTGGATGCTTTTTGGCTTGAGAAGACTTAAAAACAGTTCAGTGAGGATAAATTTTAGCAAATTGTAATATATATAGAGTACCCATATAGTTTTTGGAGTTAATTTAGCGATTGGTACTGAATCTTGAGCGGAGTATCGAATTCTGATAGACTACGGTTATTTATGTTATCTATATTTATAATTCAGTACTTTAAGCTATACTATTTTAAGTGAGTAAGTGGCTGTCCAGCTGGGATGCTTTTGTTGTAACTGGTGATTCCTTTTGCTACATGAAGAAGTCACCAATAGTAGAGGTAGTTTACCATTCTGTGTTATATGCACTAGATTTCTTACTTTACTTGGAACTAGCTGTTTCAAGGTATTTTATCTTCCAACTCAGATATAAATTACACTTAGACTCTTTCTAATTAAAGTATGATAAAAAACACACTTGCATTTGAGTAAAATGGAATTTAATAACTAGGGCCTTACTCTATCGAGTATAACTGTATCTGAGTCCATCACGTCTCTCATAATTTGAAGACAATATAATGCTAAACGACGAATTATACAATCTTTTCTGATTAAATTGTATGTATTCTTATAAACTATTCCTTGTCAACTGATTAAACTACTTTCTATCTACATATGTATATGTTAACATTGTGAATCAACGACTTTTAATTCAGAAATGTCTTGTGTGATCGCTTCAACCTTTTCACCAACTTGATTGTCAGGTTTACTTCTAACTTCAAATAGTTGTTCAGGTTTATAAGTCAAATCTTCAGCATCACTTCTTAGATCAAATTCACTCAAACCAACAATAGATCCGAATTTCTCGAATCTTTTATAATAATGTGTCTTCTTATCTAATGCAATATCACACATCTTTGGCCAATAAATGTCATGTTTATATGTGAAGTCGACATATCCACCATATTCTTTATCCAATTGTTCAACAGGACAGTATTTTGGGAATGGTTCATCAAATACCAACTTTTCTCTTGTTAGTGGATCAATAAATGGATGAATTAATTTTAAAAAAGTCCATCCTAGCCATGGAATATTAGTTAATAAAGCCTTACCTAATCTTTCCGGATAATGTGTTTGTAAAATATGTAAAACTTGTCTACTGACATTGATTGGAGGGATTTTACCACCAACACTTGGAACGTCATCATATTGTTTGAAATCAATTAATAAAGCTAACGAATCTTGACCAGGTGGCATATAATCAATGACTCTTTCTAAACTAAAAACTAGATGTTGTACTTGTGCGAATGAAGTTTTGGTGTTTTGTCTACCTGGCTTCAAATATAAGATTGGTCTTGAGTTGTTTTCATAACCTAATATGACTTGTTTACCAGTTTCATTTTCATGGCTAACTAAATCTGGGTGAACAGCATCTTTATAAAAATCTGGTTTCCCAATACCAAATTCTCTTCTCCATGATAGAGTTAGTTCAATTCTTTCAATACAATGTTTAACATCCCATTTAGTAGCTCTTAAATATCTCAAGATACATTCTCTAGTCAACCAAGATTTTTCAAAATCGTTTAACGGTTTTAAATCATTTGGATTTGTATTCTTTTCATCAACTGGTAAGACTAAATCAGGATTTTGGAAATGTTTCAAAACTTGATTATATTTGGTTTGTTCAGCTTCAGTTAGTGGTTTGGATTCTGGAATGGTTGCTGATTCAGGGACTTTATCGAATGGAATTTGAATTTTGATGAGTTTTGATGGATCAACTTTATGTGTTTCCTGTTCTTTCTTTTTACTTCCGAATAGTGCCATAATTGATAACGTGTAAGATTAGTAGTGTAGGGATCTTAGTAATATTTTGTGTGTTTGTATAAAGTACAGATCTCTATTTGATGAGTTCAATACGCAGAAATGAAGGATCTAGTGATATTTATATGAAGAACACCCTAAGTTGTAGTTAAGTAAAAGAGAGAAACAACTTTATTGAGATTATTCTTCAAATTTTTTTTTTTTTTTTGTAACCGAGTCCCGAGATTATATTTAGTTTAAACGCGTTCTGGCCTCGGAACTATACGTAATTCACGTGACCTAAACCGGATCTCGGTTGTGCTAGAAATTTGTAGTCTTTTGCGATTATGAGATGAGATGAGTGTTGAACCAATTGCAAAACTACACTTCAACGTACTATGGGCGTATTGCTACCATTGTCCACTCTATGTCTCAATATATTACTCCAGAATCACCATTTTCTGACAGATCTAGGTGATATCAGATACCCATTAATCAAAAGAGTCTTATTCAAACTATCATCACAACAGTTAATGAACTTAGAAACAAAAAATCCAATGTTAATATTTGAGGATGATGAAATCTGGGAGATGTTAATCAAAAAAGATTTCCCACAAGAGCTATCTGAGAACTATACCACGAACAAATCTAAAATATGGAAATTTTATGAATATCAGTTAAATGAAATGAAATTCAATGATGAGATTGATTTGAATCATTACATCTCAATAAAGAATCAATCTTCTAATAACCAACATAATAAAATGAAATATAAACTTCCCTCAAAACTTGTTTATTTGAAACTCTCGAAGGACTATCAACTGAAGAAAGAACTGGCAATTGAGAATTTAAGACAACGAATGAAAGATATCAATGATTCAAAAGAACAAAACAAAGTAATACAATTGAATGAAATCATACCCATCCAAAAACCGATATATAAGAGATTCTCAACTAATCAACCCACTAACCCATTATCTAATCGCTCCAAAATTTTTCAAAAATCTCATATTGAAGCTAAAAAACATTTAGATTATTTCAAAAATCCAATGAATAAAGAACGAATAATACACAATCCTCAAATTGTCACTCCCAGTCCGAGATATAAAAATTCTGTTCAAGACAATAAA
Organism: Phaffomyces antillensis; assembly: GCA_003707195.2. Classification (NCBI taxonomy): domain Eukaryota; kingdom Fungi; phylum Ascomycota; class Saccharomycetes; order Phaffomycetales; family Phaffomycetaceae; genus Phaffomyces; species Phaffomyces antillensis. The sequence goes on from PPNI02000011.1 coordinate 262,094, forward strand.
CCAAATATTAGAGTAGCCTCACCTGCGAAATCAATATCACCAATAAAAAAACCACAAAAACCAATTAATATATTTGTTCAAAAGAGGCAACCTAATAAGAAAAAATTAATAGCGAAAAGTACAAGACATATAGATAATATGAATAATAATGAAAAGAATAATGAAATAAAGAATGATGATGTTGCTGTGGGTAATGAAACTGCAAGGAATGTTAGAAAAATCAATTTTGGTGAATATCTAGCTAGAAAATAATAATTTCAATGAGCTATATTTAATTTTTAATCATATCGTAGTGTCCTTAAAGTCTTTGAATGAAATATATGACCGTCTTTTGATTTACATTTTGTTTTGTTTTATCGTAAATAATTTTCTCAAGTCCAGTCATTTTTGTCAATGATTCAGTTATTGAGAGCATCATCAACACAAAATTACTTACAGACATAGCTAGTTGCAACTTATAAATTTGTACATAGTATTGCTTGATATTTGCATATACTCGTTAAGAGGGTTGCAATCAATGATTTAGCTATTTTTGAGATGGTTTTAGTGTGGTTATTCATTGGGTGTCAACTCACAAAATCAGATATCATGAGCACAAAGTGTGATTACTGATAGATGAAAGTATAATCAACAATCATTCGCTTTCATTAATATCACTATTCCATGACTAATCACAAAGATCAATTTATTCTACTAGATTCTGCCCAATTCTATAAATGAAAAACAAAACTTATGAAATCAAAATCATTAGAAATCAATAAATTAATATAAAAACTATTGTAAATAATCACATCTGAAACCACCCACCTCACCTACATATCAACACACTCATAATATTATAATAATGTCAACAGAACTCATGGATATTGGAAAACACTGTGCATTTTGTGGCCAAATTGATTTCTTACCATTTAAATGTGACTGTAATGAAACCTTCTGCAAAGTGCATAGATATCCAGAGATACATAATTGCAAATCTATCAAGGCAGCAGACTCATCAAGAAGTTCCATAAGAACTGATCATCTACCTCCATCCAGCTCATTATTTCCTGACAGATCAAATATTAAAATCGAACTGAAAACTACAAATGCAACAACTAACATTGCCAGTACATTAAAACCATCTGCACTGAACAAGTTAAAGAAATTCTTTTCAAACAACAAGAAATCAATAAAGAAACCAAAAGTTACCAATAAGACAAAAGAAATCATAGAATTATCCAAATTGAAATCAGTTGCAAAAGGGGATTCCAAAGTATCGCAATCAGAGAGAATTTATCTATGGGTTCAGGTGATTGATAATGAAAATGAGAAGTATGACAAAATCATGAGGAATCCGGTGTTTATATCAAGGGCATGGCCAATTGGGAGAGGTTTAGATTCAATTGCACAGACATTAAGTTTGAAAAATTATAATAATAAAACAAATAACGAATCTGAGAAATTGAATTTATTTAAACAAAACGATGAAGACTTCACTAAATTGGAACCAAGTCATCGTTGTAATATCTTAAAGGATGGTGAGACACTGTTTATAGTGAGGGGTGTCATTTGATTTCCACCAATAATCGTTCAATTTTTGTGTAATTTACACCAATTCAATTCTCATGAAATGAGAAATCATATTTACAGCAGTTGAACGCAAATTATGTGAAATTTCTTCACAAATCATCGTCAATGAATAAAGAATAAAAGAATAAAAGAATAAAATACTGCTTATGTAATGATTGAAATCTCAACTTTCTTTTTCTTTCGAATATCAAGAAAAAAAAAAAAAAAAAAAAAAAACACAAAAAATCAAAACATCAAAATTCAAATCAACTTTTGTGTGTTAAAAACTTCAGGTAAATCTCATTTTGATTCAGTCTCATTGAATCTTAGAAACTGCATACCACTGGAGCATCCCTCATTTTTCTCAAATTTTTGCATTTCTGACTCTTCAAGTGCTTTTTCAGCCCAAGATTTACTCGTTGAAGCTATAAATAATACTTTCCCCTGGATCAAATTACTCGATTTTAAACTTTCACAAAAGTAACAAATCAACATCATCAAATCAATATCTGTCTCTAGATATAGACTCTTGCATTATATTTATCAGGTTGAGTCATTTTTCCATTAATATCTCATTCTCATTCATCGCAATCGCATCAGCATTCAAATCAAAAATTCAATAATGTCAGCTCGCAATCAAACTCCAACTGCTAATGCAGCCGCAGTTGCTGCTTCATCTGCTGCTATTAACAATATCACCAACACAAATGGCCACTCTTCATCAAATAAACAATCTTCACTCCAAAATCAACAACAAAAATCAAATTCTTCAAATTCAACTATAGTTGGTTTACATTATAAAATTGGTAAAAAAATTGGTGAAGGTTCATTTGGTGTTATCTTTGAAGGTACCAATATGATTAATCAAGTTCCAGTTGCAATCAAATTTGAACCAAGAAAAACTGAAGCTCCTCAATTAAGAGATGAATATAGAACTTACAAAAACTTAACTGGTTCTCATGGTATTCCAAACGCTTATTATTTTGGCCAAGAAGGTGTTCATAATATCTTAGTTATTGACTTGTTAGGTCCTTCTTTAGAAGATTTATTTGATTGGTGTGGTAGGAAATTTAGTGTTAAAACAACTGTTCAAATTGCAATTCAAATGATTTCATTGATCGAAACCTTACACTCTCATGACTTAATCTACAGAGATATTAAACCTGATAACTTCCTTATTGGGAGACCTCAACAAATTGATGAAAATGAAATTCATTTGGTTGACTTTGGCATGGCTAAACAATATAGAGATCCAAGAACAAAGCAACATATTCCATATAGAGAGAAAAAATCTTTGAGTGGTACTGCAAGATATATGTCGATCAATACACATCTAGGAAGAGAACAATCAAGAAGAGATGATTTAGAAGCTTTAGGTCATGTGTTTTTTTATTTCTTAAGAGGTCAATTACCATGGCAAGGTTTAAAAGCACCAACTAATAAACAAAAATATGAAAAAATTGGTGAGAAAAAGAAATCAACAAATGTTAATGATTTATGTGTAAATTTACCTCATCAATTTGCCCAATATTTGGAAACTGTTAGAAATTTAAATTTTGAAGAGACCCCAAATTATGAAGGTTATAGAAATTTACTAATCAGTGCCTTAGATGATATAGGTGAAACTTGTGATGGTGAATATGATTGGATGAAATTAAATGGTGGTAAAGGTTGGGATTTATCAATCAATAAAAAACCAAATCTACACGGTTATGGTCATCCAAATCCACCAAACGAAAAAGACCGTCACCATAGATCAAATCAACAAAGAAGAAATAGACATTTACAACAACAAATTCAACAGTCTCAATCTCAACAATATCAAGCCCAACAACAAGCTTATCAACAAGCTCAACAACAAGTCATTCAAACTCAGGAATCAACAAAACATCAACAAATCTTATTGGGTAGTAACAATAATAGTAATGCATTAAACCAACAACAATTCCAAAATAAACAACCAACTCCAATTAGAGAGCAATTGACTTCTCAAGGGACTTTTGAAAATAATACTCAAAATAATAATAGAACAAATCAAAACCAATTACAAGGCGATGATGATGATGATCATCATCATCATCACTCAAATAAAGGTTTTTTTGGAAAATTGTTCTGCTGTTCATAATAGAGTTTTATTGTACTTTTGTTTTGGTTGCTTTGCCTTTTTGTATTATTATTTGAAAAAAAATTATTCTTTATGAATAATTTCTCGAAGTTTTGTGTTTTTGTGTTTTTTGTATTCTAATCATCCAGTTGAAAGTGCTTTTCAGCTATTATAGAAAGTTTTACTTTTTGTTTTTATTTGTTAGACTCTTTATATCATGTTACACTTTTGTATTGGTTAAAATTATTTTAGTATATGTTTTTCTATAATTGTTTCGTAGTCCAGATTCGTATATTATTTCTATCATGTACTCTTTTTTAATTGTCAGTAATGAGTTAAAGTAAATGTATTAAAATTTGACACAATTATGAACTCGGAATTACTTCCTGTAGATAGCTGGGAAACGTCACTGCATGATTAAAAAGGTAAATTCAAATTACGTCCAACCCAAATCCAAGATATAATAATTTTATTAATTGATGGTTAGTTCAGGTAAGGCTATTTCAAATTTTAATGTGCTAATTTACCCTTTTTTATAAAGGTAATCAATAGAGTACACTAACATCCACAAATAACCCAAATCACAAGTTTGAAATTTAAAACACATAACACTACGAATATTTGTTCAAGTTTTTAGTGATCGTTGTATTACACTTGTATTGAAAATAAATTTCTTCACATGATTCATTCATTAGTGTCAAAAACATCTAGTTTCTAAACTCTGCTTAATGAGTTGGAAGCTTCATGTGTTTAATTCCCATTGATAAATTTCATGAGAACAACTTTTTCTGAACTTCTTTGGATTATCTTAACAATTTCAAACAAATTTATAGTTTCATCATTTTATTCGTTTGATTATATAGACCATTTATATATCAGAAGTATTCTTTGTGGCGAAATGACTGATGTCATTCATATATGATATGTGACTTCCAATTCAATATTAAACGTCTTTGAAATAAATCAAGTAAAGTTATCAGGACTTGAATTAATTGTATCAAAACTTGAATGTAACAATTTTTGGTCTTTGATTAGAGAATTTGAGGTAACTGTATCATCATTATTACTGTTATTAAAAGAATTGGATTTTGATTGTTTGATGTTATTTCTACCAATATTAAATTCATCAAATGGTCTCTTTAATGCATCTCTACCACTATTATGATCATTCATGTTTGAATTCATCAGTTTTGAATCATTATTAGTATTTGAATCATAAATGTATTGATTTGTGTAATCGTTTATTGATCTATAATTATCACAATCTTTGAACAATATTGTGGGGTTATCAGTAAAACTACCAACATAGTTATGTTCATTTAACTCAGAAGAAGCTCCTATTTCAAAGTTATTATTGAAACCATAATGGAATAGACTATTCGAATAAGTTGTTGATAGCTGTGGAGAACTTCTTACATAGTCTTTTGATTCAATATATGAGCTTTCTCTTCTTTTATGGATCTTAGTTGGGGAATTAGAGAATATTGGTGAAGTTGATGATGGTGCTGACGACATAAATACTATGATTACTATTAGATGATACTCAATATAGATAATAATATTTAATAGCTATTAATGTATAAGGATAATCAATCTTTTAAATACATTTGTTGCTCTCTCGAGATTCTTCTCTCCTCTCATCACTCATCATGACATCTCTTTCAATTTTTAATTGTATATTCTTACGTAATTATCGTATGACGAAATTTAACGGAGCCTTGCCGAATAGCGGAAAAAGCTAAAACACCCCTCGAAATGATTATACAGGATTGATTAATAAGTACTAATTAAAAATGAGAGACTACAATTCAATCGAGGTATTATTATACATTTTGTTAAGTCAGTAGTTAAACAATACAACCAATTGCAACTCAATTGCTTTTGGGGGTTATAAAAAGAAGTAATAAAAGAATAATAATAATAATAATTAAAAAGGTTATTTAATGAAAAGATTGAGAATATATTCAATTTCATTTTAACACGTATAAAATTTGGAAAAGTAAAAAATAGTAATCATAATAGTAAAAGTATTCAGAAGTCTCATCTTTATAATAAAGTTGGGGCATATTATATAAATTAATGAATAATAAAAAAAAAAGGATATTAAATGAAAATAAAACCCACGAACAACTTCCTCACTTTAAATAATTGAAAAAAAAAGGTATAATGTATTTTTTTTAGTTTAAATCTTTCATTTAAGCGGTTGAGATGGTTGGAATACCACCGGTCTTTCTTGATCTTCTTGAAGAAGAAAATGGACCACTGGATAAACCAATTACAGATCTAGTCAATGCAAAGATACAAACAGCAAAGGCAAAGAATAAGAATGCAGTTGAGGCTTGACCTTTTCTGCATCTATCAGTTGAACCTTGAGTAATGCTGTTTCTATCTAAGTATTCTTGGTTTTTACAAGAATGGACTCTTAAACCAGCAGCTAAAGCAGCACCTGCAGATAGGGTAAAGACAAAGTTTAAGAAGTCTAAAACAGCTGCAATCAATGGCCATTGTAAGAATTCAACAAAGTATGCTACTAAACCATAGAAGGATGAAGCAACTAAACCAAACACAGCGGTGAATAAAGCAAAGTTAACTCTTGAGTTTGTATGGGATTGTCCTTGAATTAAAGAACCAGTTAAACCTAAGATAATAACGAAGAAGACGAAGTTAATACCTCTGAATATAATGTCAACAATATCTCTAGCACCCATTTTTTATAATAAACTAATATAATGTAATATAATAATTGTATAAGTAAAAGAGAGAAGAAAGGAATTGAAAAATTCAAAGTTTTTTTTGAATTGCGAATTATCCCTTGAATTTTTTCTAAAACAGCTGGATGTTTTTTTTCTATTTTTCTCTATAGATGCATGTCATAAATAATAAATTGATAGACAGTTTAACATACTTTTCTAGTAAATTCCACACAAAAAAAAAATGTGGTGAGATGTCCCAGGCACTATGAAGAAGTATGGGTGGTTGTAGGATGCTTTATTCTTTACGTATATAGCTATAATATAATATCCAGATACTAGCAGTCAATTAGTAATAAGATTTTATATATACTATTGTTTACATGTTGAGACATGAGAAATTTTAGTTACCTAATCGAGAATAATTTATGCAGATTGTGACTGAATAAGGAAAAAAGTTTTTACTCTTTTGGGTTTTTGTTTTTGTTTGGATTCTTATTGAAAAATGAAAAATTGAAAAAGATTGAGCGCTGACAAGATAAGTTTTACACCTTAAAGAGACTCCAATTATGAGCCATATACTGTGTCTTTTTTGGTAGTTCTGTGCGCCATTTATTAATACTGTTCAGCTAATTGTATCAAGTTAAGCAAGTATTATTCTCTTATTATATATGGTTGCTAAATAACTGCAACAGCAATCAGCATTATGTAATTATGAAATTGGAAGTTGAGTCTTGATTATGTAATGATACTTCTATTGATTATGTAAGAGGTTAGGAAGCGATTACACAAACTTTACATCGTCGATTGTGGATTGGAATGGGGCGGTTAATTGATATTTATATAGTGGAGTGATCTAGTAAGAGAGGTTGGTGTAATATGTTCGAAACAACACCAGTGATACTATAAAATATACTTTAAATGTCGAAATTTTGAATTTTTGAATGAAGCGCCAGGAAATTGTGAATGTTTCCTCATCAATATGAACATATTTGATGATTAGCAGACTTAGAAGTTTGATATATAAAAAAACAAAAAATCGTATCTTCTTTTTGGCCTCTTAACAGAACTGAGAATATATGGTAATGACCACTGAAATTCAATCCTTTCAACATGGTTTTATGATATATTTTGCAGGCCGTTTGGCGAGATTACTAGGTGAGAAAGAGTGTCAATCAGACTGACTAACGAATTGTATTGACATTTCAATTTCCAGTTTTAGTTATGAAAGGGATCAACGGCCATAAATGTGTTGAGTTTAAGCAGTGTCATAGAATGGTGTCTCTTCAATATCAATTCCAATGACGTCATTCTAGGGTGTCTGGATGTTTCTCCATTTTTAAAATAAACATCAGCAAATTATTTATTACTAGCATTCAACCCACTAATAATATACGGTGGCGATTGGTTCAGATCTAATGTCATCAATATTCATCACTGAGACTCTCTCTCCGAGTATCTCGCAACTGGATAAACTATCAGATGAACTATTTCTACAAATCAACACGCTAAACAATCAATCGAATGATGAACTATTTAAAGATAATGAAATTCAATTAAATCAAATTCAAAACTCTTTCCAAGCTGTCAATTCATTGGTTAATAAGTGTAAAACTCCAAAATATAATAAAGTCACCAATTTGTCTGATTTACTAGATATTTTGAAACCGTTTCAAGATGATGAACTTTTATCAAAAATCGAAGAGAATGAATCCCTTACAAACATCTCTAATTTGATATTATTATATTCTATTGTGTTGATATATCAATATTTATTGACACATCATTTAAACTCAAGCATTCCATTAAATGAAACTTACTACTATTATGAATTATTATCAAACTCGAGATTTAACACAATGTTATATTCTATTCAAACATTACCTTTACGTCTAATTAATTTAACAAACTCAATCATTGAAGAGATCAGATCAACTAACTCTTCAAATTATTTACAAAGTATCAATGATTCAAGCTCGAACATCACACAATATCCAATCTTAAATAAAATTTATGGAAACATAAAATTTTATTTCAAAATTATCTCAAAATCATTATATAACAACATTTTAACTAATAACATCAAGGGGTTCTATAAATTTAGTCTCAATTCTTTCAAATCATCGCATAGCTATATTGGACTACATAAGCCAACTAAAGGTTTCAACATCAGATCAGTTAAAAATTACATGGATATAATGGTAGGAATCCCATTCAATACAATAACTGAAGATATTAAAGAAAAAAAAGAGATCATTAACGAAGAGAAATTAAAATCTGCCAATTTACTGGGATTTTTAATCTGTAATGTTCCTGATTTCGAAAAATTATTTGGTGATTCAAATGAAATCGATTCATTTATTGTTAATTTACAAAATGAGTTAAAACTAACAGATAGCAACAAATTCAAAGATGTTAGTGATATTAATGCTAATGATGTCGCGTCAAATTTGAAAATTTCCCAATTTGTCACACTATTCGAATTGGTTTCATCATTAGATGTTAGTAATGACTCAATTTCAACATCAGTCAATAAGTATTCAAAACCAAGTTTCCTGGTAAGATATTGGCCAACATTATTACTAGTAACATTATATGGTCCTAAGACAATAATGTCTATAATCTCCAATAAGCTAGTGATTTCCAAGTTTATCAAAGAGAATTTAATAGATACAGTTCAACAATTTTATGAAAATTGGATCTTAAGGCCATTAAATGATATATATAAGACAATCAAACATGATTCCAAATCTCAAATCTCAATAATGTCACAAAATTCCATGAACTCAGAATTAGAATCATTGAAAAGAATGGTTATTGATTATACAATCGATACTTCAACACAAAATCAAAATTTATCAATTGATGAAATTAATGAAATTAGGTTAAAAATTGATGAATTGGTAACATCTGGAGATCTAACCCCATTTATGGAAAATTATGAATCAAATTTGAGAAACCCAATATCTAATATAATTAATGGGAAATTAACAAGAGGTTTATTGATTCAATTACAAAAAACTAAAGTTGATGGATCTATTGCCCTCAGTGGAATTGATAAATTATTGAAATCTCAAGAATTGGTCTTTGGTGTAATTGCAGCATCACCATCTTTAATTATTGTTATTTATTTATTCAAATTTTTCAAGAGTTTTAACGATAATAGTCATCAAATGAAAAATTTAAAAGATCGAAAATTGATTATTTCCAAAAATTTAAACAATATACAACGATTATTAAATCAATTAGAAGAAAAATCATCATATGAAAATGATGATGATTATACAATGAATGGATTTATACTACTTGAATTATTTTCATTGCGTAAAAATGGGATTGGTATTATACCATCAAATAGAAAAAATGAATGGATTAGAGATATTAATGATTTAATTAAACATGAAAATTCAGTTAAATTTAAATTGGAGACTATTGATAGGATTTATAACGTTTATTCAAAGTATTTATAAACTCACTACTGGAAATACACATATAGCTTTGAAATAATAATAATTGTAAGAATTGAAAAGATAAAAAAAAAAATAAAAAACATAAACGAAAGTAATAACACCAACTATATTCCACATATACATCCTAAAAGATAGAATTGACGATATTTGAACCAATGGTTGCCCCTGCACCAAATATAGCAGCTTCACCTAATTTTGAACCGAATTTATGAACTGAACTTTGCTGTTGTTGTTGAGGTTCTTGTTGGACTATGACTTGAGGTTGTTGAATTTGAGGAGGTTGATATTGGACTTGTGGTTGTTGATATTCAACCATAGGACCTTGGTAGTAACCTTGTTGTGGGTATTGTTGTACATGTTGAGCAAATTGAGAAGAAGTTGAATATTGTTGTTGTTGATAAAATGGTGGCTGTTGTTGTTGTTGTTGTTGAGATGATTGTTGAGATGAGATAGGTTTCACATAGTTTGAAGGAAACATCCCGGTTCTACCATTAGAAGCACCTCTCCACCAATCACGAGAAGTATGTTCAAAAACTTGAATTTTATCACCTGCTTTAAATCCCAGATCTTCTGGTTGTTGAGGTGTGTAGTCGTAAATAGCCTCAACGTACTCTTGAGACTCTTGTTGTTGGCGAGGGGGTTGTAACTGTTGTTGCTTTTCCACAGGTGGTTTCTCCTGAATGGAATTGAACCCAGTTTTCTCATTTGTTAAAGCTTTAGCATTATTATCAATATCAATAGGAGCAGCACCATTGGTGTGTTTATCTGGTAATTTACCAATGACTGTATCATAGAAATTTTGGGTGATGACGTTTGAGTCTAAAAGAAACTCAAGTTCAGTTTTCAACGTTGCGATGGAACGATTAATTAGTGCAGACGACATGATTTCAACAGTTTGTTCTATTAATAACAAGAATTGGTTAAATTTTTTTCTTTTTCTTCCATAAATTTATATAAATTTATAGGTGATATCAGTGTTAGTAGAGCACACTAATAATGGGAAACATGGTGATAACGTTGAAGAAGATCTCAGCAAACCCACACGCCAGAGGAATCCACGTCGACATTCCAAAGCCACCAGCCCTGTAGATTGACGCCGTTAAAACCCCAATGACACTTCCACAAATCACCGCCTGGATCCCTCCAATCACTAAATAAGAGCCTAGTATCACCACCGCTTTCGTGGGCTTCCTTCTCTGTCCAACGCACGCCCACATCCCAGCTGCTCCATACACCAGTGCAAAGAAGATCAATGACCACAATACGCTGAACTTCCAAATGTCTGGAATATAGTACAAATAGGCGAATTTATACCTAAAATCTCGACCTGGCCAGAACAAGGACGGGAAATCGGGCACGACGTATCCAATGGGAGCATCCACTACTGTGACTAAGTTCACCATGGAGCGTTATTAAGGAATGTTTGATGTTTGATGATGTTTAGTTATATGAAAACAAAAAATTGTTTTTATACATTCGGATTTATATTTTACAATTAAAAGAGACAAATTTCATTTATATATTCTCTCTCTATTCTTCTTCTTCTTCTTCTTCTTTGTCGGTGATCCCTGCTGATTTCAACAAGGCATCGATTTCTGCTCCGTTCCATACTTTCTGACTGATCAATCCATTTTTCTCACTAATAGTAGTGAACTCAATCTTTTCACTACTCAACCTGGAAGTATCAGTCGTCTTTGAAAGAATCTTCAATGCTAACTCTTGTGCATCTTTCAACTCCAATACTTCTTTGTAATCCTGTTTCAATAACGTTTGTGCAGCTGTCGTGTTTGCTCCAATGGCAGTAGCCTTCCATCCTGAATAATTACCGGATGGATTAGAAGTGTACAATTGGAACCCATATCTTTCATCATAACCAGCATAGATGAAACTGACACCATATGGTCTTAACCCACCATGTTGCGTATAACCTTGTTTAATATCACATAATCGACGCACGAGTAATTCCACAGGGATCTCTTCTCCATAATTCTGTAAATATTTCTGTGCTATGACTCGAGCAGTATTGATCAATATCCCTGCATCTGCAGTCATACCAGCAACGGCAACAACATTGTTATCATTCACCGTATAGATTTTTTCCTGGGTTGAATCTTGTTCTAATAGTTTGGAAGTCACTTTACGTTCTGCTGCTAGAACGATCCCGTCTTTGGCAAGGATCCCAATGGCTGTTCCTGCATGTGAAATGGCTTCTAGTGCGTACTCGACCTGTTAGGAATGAAAAGTTAGTTACGCGATCTTTTTGTTTGATTTATATCAGGTGGCAATATATAGATATGATTGAATTGCACACTAATTATCGCAATTGACCCGTAGTTTTTTTCAAGGAGGGATACTCACTTGGTATAGACGTCCTTCTGGAGAGAAGATTGTGGTTCTTCCATCGTATCTTCTTGAACCCATCTGATTTTAATTGGTTTTTGTTGATGGTTTTTATTTGATTATTTGTTAGATTTTTTGTTTTTCAAAGAATCTTGTTGATTTTTTTTTTTATGAATTCGCGAAGTGTCAAAATCTTTTTTTATTTTTATTCCAGTTGTTATGGTTTCAAAAGTTTTGTCTATGAGCAGTGCGAAGAGATACAAGAAGAGTGATGATGCTGCTGGTATTGCTGCTAGTGCTGGGCTAGAGAAGTCAGGTGGTGGAAATGTACGAAAACCAGGTGTTCTGACTGGATATTCGTCAAGTGAAGAAAGCGATGAGGAAGAAGAAGAACAAGTTAATAAAGATAATAATGAACATAATAACGAAGACAGTAAACCACAATTCGAGATCATTGACGATGAAACCGACTCTAATGATCCAATAGTACCTTCCTCTGGAGACTCAGAATCCTCAGATGAAGAAAACGCCATTGATTTGAATTCATTGCTTGATGATTCAGATTCAGAATCACAACAAGATCTTGAAAATTCATTAATTGATTCATTTCATAGAAATAATGTTGATCCTTTTGGTTCATGGATTACAGAATCATTGAAATTAATAAATGATCCTGTTTTTTTATCGATTGATTCAAATAAAACAAGACAACGAATTTTTGAAAATTGGTCAAAATTGCAAATTTCCCAATTGAATGAAGAAAAATCACATCATGAAACTGATGATCTTAACGATGATGATAATGATAACAAAACGGATAATGTGAGGATGTCCCCTTTTAAAGAATACATGAAACTTCTTGATTCTATTTCTCAAAAGGATCGATTATTCATCGATTTTAAGAAAAAATATAATGATGAACTAATTTCAATTTCAAAATCTTCAAATAATTCATTGACTCTAAAGGAAATGGAGAAGATATACAAGGAACTATCGGTTTTCTTCCAAAAGGATGAATTTTTCAAATCATCAATTTTTGAAAAATTTATAATTGGAAGTAAAATCTTCATAAATAATTTAAAATTTATTGATTTGGTGAAGGTTCGTAATTTCAAAGATATGAAGGGTGTCCAGTTTATTAAAGATGTTGAATCATTCAGTATAGATCAGTGTTACTGTTGTCTTTCAGAATTGGAATCGATTTTGAACATTTCTGAAGCTTTATTAAATAATACTAAATATTTCATTATTGATCCAAAAACAAAAATCAAATTATTGTATAAGCAATTTCCAAGTTAGACACTTTTTTTTTATAACTACTAAAGTGTTAAAATTATTGAATAGAAAGATCATGTATTCTACTAACTATCTTTGATATATATAACAAAAATATTCCTTTAAAAAAAACACTTCAAAAACAAAACATAGTATAAAAGTCAGTCTGTGAAACTATTTCTTTCAAATAATATAAATATAAACAATAATAAATCAAATAAACAAAAAATAAACCCAACAATAACAACGAAAAAAGAATGTAAAGAAGTCATAAAATCCAACATTCTTGAAAAACCAATAAGACACAAAAAATAATAAAAATCAATGATAGTTATGCAAATAATAGATAATATCTAATCATGATTAAAATGAGAATTTGGAACTTTTACAGCTACCTGTTAAAATGTTCTTTGGTGTGCTGTAACCTGCACTTTCCCAAGATGTAAAATTAGCATTATAATATGCCTTTTTATGTTGATTGATATAATCATAAGTTGGATGAGAACTTGGATCACAAGTAACGCTAATCGCATCAGATGGCTGATATAAACGGACATAATCAACCTTCATTGAACTTGGAAACAAGATTGATGCCCAATCAATATATGCCCAATTGTTTGAAACACCTAAATTTAAAATAATACTCATTGGTTCTTTTGCCATTTTTCTCCAATCAACATTACCATTTGGGTGTAAAGCTGTTGAATAAACTGTAAATGTTGGATCATCACCAACAAACCATCTACAATAACCATCATCATCATCATTTAAATACTCAAATCCATATTTTTGATAACGACGTGAATTATCAGCCTCACCATTCTCATACCAAGAAACGTTTAACGTTGAAACACCTGAAATCGCTTGCTGAAATGGACCACCTGCATAAGTATTCATGGCTGTGACTGATTGATTGTAAATTTCAATATATTCATAATCTGGCATATACCAGATATCATAAGGAGCAATTTGAATTGATTGAGAAACTGTACCAACTTGCAATTTACTATCAGTAGCACCTTCAAGAGCATCAATTTCGACAGCACCTCTACCAGTACCTTGATTTGGATGGTCTTCACCGTCACAAGTACAGACACTTAAACGTTGACCTGGTAAATAAGAAAGACCGTCAGTGCTTGATTGATTTGCTGTTATACCAGCATCACAAGATTCATAAGTATAAGGCCAAACACCTTCAGATGTGGCTAAATAACCAGGTCTTGCTAAATTACCTAAAGTCCAGATACCTGGCCATAAACCTGAAACATTACCATAATTTGGTAACATTGCAGAAACTTCTAAATTACCTTGAGTAAAACACAGTTTATTCCAAGATTGAACCATTGCTGATCTATAGAATAAATCATGATTTTGAAATGCATCCATTGTTATAACTAAAGTACCTTGTGATGTGGTTGCAGCATCTGGATCATACCATTCTAAATCTCTAGTAGCCGCATAGTGAATATTAACACCTTGCCAAAACTGATCATCACCATCATAAAATGAACGGCCTTCTGCATTAAATTCATCCGAAAAGACTAAAGTCCAATTACTGCCATCTTTTGCGACTTTTGAATAAGCAGATTCAGGGGTATCTGGATCGACTAGATTAGTTCTAATAGCAGATAACATTGGATATTGATATTTTGTTAAGACTTCATAAACGGCAACAGTAGGAGCTCTATCCCCAACATGCGAATATGTTAAGACTGGTAAAAGGACAAAGACTGCGATAGCACCTAATATTAGTAATAATAAACCGAAATAACCACCAGCAGATCTTTTATCCATATTTTTGAAATCATTCAAAAATCTATGTTTATTAGCATATTCCTCAGCAATTGGATCTGGGTTGTGTAAATAGTCATCGTCTTCCTTTTCATCCATAAGCAAAGGAAAAGAAGATGCTGGATAACCACCAAAGGGGCTGAAATCAGAATCAACTAAAAATGGATTTGATGAAGCTTGAGAAGTTAAATTGCTATCAGTAATTGAGGCTTTCTTTTGATGATAATTTATGCTTTGTGAAGTTAATGAGTTTGAGTAAGAACCAACTCTTGATCCTGCAATAGAAGGGTATCTATCATACTCTGGTGGTGTATAATCTTGTCTTAATGCAGATAAACTTGAAGATGAATAATCTCTTTTGTTCAGAGAGTTGGAAGATGGATGGTTGTAATAACCTTGATAATCAATGTAAGGTTTAGTTATTTTCTTAGCATTTAGTTGAACTGATGATTCTTGACTGCTGTTTGAATCGTCATATGAGTTCAATTCATCTTGTATGAATGGGTTTCTTGGTTCAGAATCATCAGATTCGGTACTAGTATTATGATTAATTGTAGGAGATTGATCTGTTAAATTTCTAGTAGACATTGTGACTGATTTATGCAATGAATTGATGAAATGATGAGCTGATCAGGGATGAAAAGAGTTTGGGGACAATTCTGAGGTGAATATTTTGTGAATATTTATGTCTAGGTATTTCAGGTATCAACAGAAGTCAGGGAACTGAGTAAAAAAGAACGAACAGAATGAGGTATTGCTGTGAGTCTGAAAATGCGAAGAGGGGCTGGTCTATAGTCGTTTGTGGGTGCGAAGAATTTCTCAAAGTTCCAGTAGGATGAACAGAAAGAGTAAAGTGCTGAAAAATGATTTTGAATGGCTTCACCAATTTTGTGTTTTAATTTTTTTCCTTCAATTTCGCGAAAATGTATAAAAATTTCTTTTTTTAGACCATTTTGAACTTTTTTGATTTCTTTATTTAATTTTGGTAAAATTTTTATTTCTTGAAAATGATCGTTTTTAGTCTGAATTGATTCTTTGAAGCTATCCCTGAATTTCTGTATATTCTCACTTGTGCTCGTGATTCTCACCTGTACAACTCCCTTTTATCTAATATCTAGCCTTTCGTGATTTATTTTAAGATTCCCATGACATAATCTTACCTAATTAGTTAATGAGTAATTGATTACACATTCCTACAATAATTCTCAATCTCTTGCTTTCCAAGGTAATTGAGACTTGAATTCTGATCATAAAATTTCATTGGCTAGAGCCTAGTCCTTTTCTCAAACAAAGTGCACCATCTTTTGGTATGTAAGAATTCTATAGAAATATCACCAACTCAAGGCTCAAACTTATACAAGGTTCAAATACTATACAAGATCATTTGAAAATATACATTAATTATATAGATATGAAAATTCAAAACCTTGCTTGCTTGGCTCTTCTTTCTAGATATTATATTTAATTAGTCAGTTGAATGGCTTAGTAATTAGCTGTTCATAGTGTATATGTAGTTATGGTTTGTAAACCCATCGTAGTTATGTATTCACATTATTTACCAATCCTTCTATTTATTGACAGTTTCAAGTGTTCTCTCATCATTTTGATAGTTGGTGCTCATATATCAAAAGTGAAACTGTGTTTATCGTAAAGAAAGCCATTACGTTAGTATTTGGTAATTGCAGCTATATAGTATATACAAATTTTTATTCTGACACGTAAAGCTTCAATGTGGTTTGGGAGTTATTTGGAAGTATCTAGCCATTGTCCATTAAACCAAGATATATATTAGTTTCGCTTTATACTATTGAAAGAAACAGCAAAGCTCTCCAATTAGGCTTTTCAACTTCTCCTAATGAATGAACTAACCGTCTCAAATCATTGAAATTACTGATTTGAAATTGAGGATTCCTTTATAGTTATAAGAATTTGTACATAATGTTAATAAGGTTAGTTTCTGGTACTTATTTTCTCAGGTAAGTTGAATGATTTTATGTTTTGTTGTTCTATGCTCAAATATTATTCATGATAATTAAGCTGATTGGTTGATTGTTGAAGTCTTTAGAGAGATTTTTGATGAGTTATATAAAAGACACTTAAAAAGTCTAGTATTTTAACTGTTTTGAACTAAGCAACAGCATGTATAAAAGATTATAATATTGATCCATTTGTGTCGATATAAGTCAGTGTGTTAGTAAAGGGTGTATCAGACCATACAGAAAAATTTCAATTAAATAATTTTAATTAAATATGTAATCTATGATTTCATAGGGTATGTGATATGTAATGTTAATATGCTAAAAAGTATGCTAAAAAAGCAATATAAAAGTTTAGTTGTCATAATTTTAAAATAAGAATCAAATAAAAAATGGCAAAATGAAGAATGAATAAAAAATACATGCCTGGTGGCTAATTATGAAACCATTTAATTCCACACTGGAACTAATTAAGTAATTGATTATAAAATCAAGCAAATAGATAACAAAACAAATAAGAATTTGCTAAAGCTATTTCTTGCAGAACCATTATTGAATTCTTCAACAGTAGCTGAAGTGGTAGCTGACAAGGTTGTACGAGCACCACCGGCAAGAGTAGTAGAAGCATCTTCACCATCAGTAACAGTAGCAGTAATATCACTATTGATAACTTCATGAACTGAAGCAGTAACAGAAGTAGTTTCAACAGCTGGAGTAGCAGCAATAGTTGAGGTTGGAGTTTTAGTCAAATCAGAATCAGTACTAACAGAGTGATAAGTAATGAACTCAAGAGTTTCTCCATTAATGGTCTTAGTAATAACTTCATAACCTGAAGTTAAAACAACTTCAGAACAATGACCTTTTGAATCGCAAGATTCAGTAGTAATTGTAGTAGTACATTCAGCACCAGTGTGAGTTGTAGAAACAGTAACTTCATCGTTATCATGATCACCTGTAACAGTTCTGTCATTTGTACCACTGTAAGTTGATGTAGTAACTGGGTTACCATTTAAATCCTTCTTGATATAAACAATATCAGTAGAAGTTTCAGTAACAACTTGAGTTAAAGTACTAATGTGGGTGATTTCGACACTTTTAGTGATGTAAGAAACACCGTAACTTGAAATGGCATCAGTTGGTTGAGGAACTGAGGTAACTTCACTTGACTTCAAACATCTAGTAGAAACATAATTAACTTCAGTAGTAGTAGCAGACCAACCAGTAATGGAATGATCACCGTCATATAACGGAATATCTGTGAGAATGGTTTGAGTAGCAGTGACATAATCAGCAATTAAACAGATATCTGATGTCCATGTTTCAACTGAAGTAGAAGTAGATGTTACTGTAGCTGTGCCTGTATTGACACCATCAGCTCCAGTAGGATCTAGTGTAGTAGTGGTTCTTGGAGGAACTGCAATTGTTGTTGTATATTCTTCTCTTGAAGGAGAAGAATCTGATGATGAGCTTGAGCCGATCAATGAACCGGAAACTAAGGATTTTGAACTTGATGATGAAATTGATACAACACTTGAGAATGTAACTTCAGGACTTAGACTTGAAGTACTTGAAGCATTTGAAAGAGTAGCGGTGCCAGTACTGGATGGAGATGATTCAGATTCTGATGAAGCAAAAACAATTGATGAAGTGACTGCTGATTCAGAAGAGGAAACAGTTGATGATGATCCAGTTTCATTTGATGACTCTGAAAGTGTGGTAAAAGTTCTTGAAGGATCAACAGCAAGAGTGGTAGTTCCAGAAGTATCCATTGATGAAGCAACACTTGAGACTGAAGAATCAAGACCTAAACTTGGAGTACTTGAAAGAGTAGCGGTGTCAGGACTGGATGAAGATGATTCAGATTCTAATGAATTAGAAACAACTGATGAAGTGACTGCTGGTTCAGAAGAGGAAACAGTTGATGATGATCCATTTTCATTCGATGACTCTGAAAGTGTGGTAAAAGTTCTTGAAGGATCAACAGCAAGAGTGGTAGTTCCAGAAGTATCCATTGATGAAGCAACACTTGAGACTGAAGAGTCAGGACCTAAACTAGAAGTACTTGAAGCATTTGAAAGAGTAGCGGTGTCAGGACTGGATGAAGATGATTC